>JAGDQP010003727.1:48632-91175 GCA_022664845.1 Lepisma saccharinum
ATGCCCAAAGCAGACTGAAGATAATCGGTAAGTTGGAAATGAATATACAGTGTGTCGGGAAAGTCATGGTGGCGTTTCAAAGTGACCACAATATCAGAAAGAAATGTAGTACAGGCCCACGCTAAAAAAAATGACCACACTAGGAAACATTTTACGAAACATTTCTAAACGCAATTAGGTGACTATAACTGCCCGGAAATTTCCAGTAAATTGACTAATAAAAACCAACCATCATTCAATTTTCAGGAATTGTGGGAAGCGAGATTTGAACACAGTGTTAAAAATTCAACGTCATACCGACTCCTTTTTTAATAACTTTTATTTACCAAGAAATTGTACATACTTATATTATTACAATACTATTCCAATAACATTAGAATAAGTTGGTATATATTTTACTACTAGACATAGATTTTTTCATCATATTAATAAAATGCACTATAATAATTGGCAAAATTTTTCTCTGTCGACATGTATGTGTATTTAAATATATGTAGCCTCAATGTATTTAAATATAATTGTGGATTGTTTATACCTTTTTCATATAACAAAATATATATAGTTTTAGCTGTAAGCCACATTAAAAATGTTCTTGTAGTTGGAGTAAAGTGAATAAGGTAAATTATGTCCTCAAACTGTAGTTGGCTCACAGCAGTTTTCACCACTCTAGCGTTAATCTTCATAAACTGATTCCAAATAATTGAGTCTTGTTGGCAAGTGACGTAGCGTATTGAGTCTATGACGTAGCGTATCTTCAAGATGACAAAAGTCACAATTACTATCATATATTATTCCATATCTATGAAGCCTAGTTTTGGTTTGAAACATTCTATTAATTACAAAGTATCACATTTGATGTAGTAGTGTAGGTTGAAATTATAACACTTTCAAATTTAACCATATAGCAGTCAAATTATAATTTGGATATATATTATTTTAATCCTGTATAAGAAGAATTATTCTGGTTAAAAAGCTCCTAGTGGATAATTATTCTATTTTATCTTTTGCAATAAGAGCATAACTAATTTCAAGAAACTTCTCGAATAAATACGTACATAAATGTTTCCATGTGTTAACATTAAGAGAAGCACTTAATTCAATTTTCTTCAAAACGCCTTGAAATATACCAAAAGGATAAAGATTCATAAAACATGCAGATAATTTAAATAGTGCGATGAAATAATAATGCTTTACCCTGTATTTGAGGATCCTTTCATATGACTCCTTTTTCTTTTTCAGCAGTCCAAAATATCCTGTCAAAAATGCAGTTGTTGCTACGAAATTTGAGCCAATTACTTCCAGCGATGGATGCCCAAAGCAGACTGAAGATAATCGGTAAGTTGGAAATGAATATAGGCTACAGTGTCAGCTAGTTCATGGTGGCGTTTCAAAGTGACTACAACATCAGAAAGAAACGTGGTTCAGGCCCACGGAAAAAATGACTACACCAGGAAACATTTTCCGAGACATTCCTAAAAGCAGTTAGGCAACCATAGCTGCCCGGAAATTCCAAGGAAATTGACTAATAGAAAGCAGCCATTCAATTTTCCGGAATTGTGGGAAGCGAGATTTGAACATAGATTGCTCAGTTAGAAATTCAGTGTCATACCGACTCATCTAGATTGCCAGACATTGAAAATACTAGATCCAAACAGTTTTGAGGATCTAAAATACGTTTCAAGGACCTTCGAAACACAAATTAAGTTACTCCCATGACTTAATAACTTATTTTCTATTTGTCAGTTAGGAATCGGAATTCTCATTCATTGAGAACATGTTTCATTTCTACAAACGTAAGCAAACATTTGACCAGCATTAGACATGTTGTTACGATAAGAAAACCTTTTACCTTTCTGCGCATGCGCATGTGAATCAAACTGAGACGACCTAATAAGGTTAAAAAATACTCGGTGCTTTTCGAGAATTACTTGCAATTACTGCAAGTATGAATAGTTATCTCAAACATCACGTGATAGATTAAGGAACTTGTCCAAAATTGTTACCAGTGCGCTAGCTGATTGAGAGGTCAGATCGCTCGATTTCTGTATACTTGATCATGGATTCAAGTCCTGTGAGGGTCTATTGAACCAAATGGTTTGAAGTCTATCTTGCCAAAATCTGTAAGTTCTCTCCTTAGAAGTTCACTCACCGTCTCGTTTAGCACGCAAATAACAATTCAAGCGATCAACAAATCCTCAACCTATTGCACAGATTTTCAATAAGACTATCTATTAACATCAGAAAGACACAAGACAATTAAAGACACAAAAATAAGATATTTTTTTTCTTGCCAGTATGTATTTGACGGGTATCCCTCAGGGCATAACCAGGGATTACATCCTAAGCCGATCGGTGGAAGGGCTCTCATCCAAATATAATTTAACAAGTGCATTCCTTCCTAGACACTGATTCATAATTAACCAAATATTACTCCAGTATTGTCGACAGATTCTGTATATTGTGCGCATAGAATAATGTAGTTACAAAAACGCAAGATCCATGACGTGTGATAAAAGTGGTGGGTAGACCCAGCCCTTTCTAGAAAATCGGTGGGTGGGCCCAGCCCTCCCGAGCCGTCCTGAATTTAATCTCTGGGTATAGTCCAAAGCAATATTAAAAGTACCCCACAAAATTCTCAACGGACAGTAATAAATAAAATCTAGTTTCATACCATCTGTCGAGTTCAAAAATACCCCCCGAAGGTGTAGAAATATCTTCTGTAGCTTCGAAAAAGTTTCTCTGATAAAAAAAAAGTCTTTTTCCAAGAAACTCAGTGCTTAAATGTGCTTTCTATTTGGAATTTCAGGAACGAGAAACCGAAAGGTCTAATAATAATTAATCATTTTCAACAACGTACCAAATTCGTATTAATTCCATCAGTCCTGGTGTTCCTGATCGTATGTGTTCGTCCTTACTGTCTATAATGCTATTATCCGAATTCATTCAATATACAAATAGAAACTTTTTTAGAGCTTATGTTATGCTTGGCTCCTGTTACGTGTTTCTCGCTTTTTGTTTCATTGAGATAGTATGACCACTTTAAATTCTACCCTGACTTTACGGGTACACTGAATTTGTCTTCGAAATAGTAGTGAAGAGAGACCGCCTGCATTATTAATAATTGAATTTCATTTCACCACAGACTATGGCATTTAAGAGAAAATATCATACCATAATAGAATAGCATTTTGTTGGGTCCGTAAAGCAAATTGTACAGCCAGAAATTGTTTTTACACCTTCTTCAGATAACATAAACCAACTAAAATTATTTATCTTTAATTCCAACAGTAGACAGGAGCGTATCCTGGGGAATAACTAGGCTGCTGCTGCAGCCTAAGATTGTGAACAAGTATTTTAGTCTGCACAAATAATATTAATTCAACGGAGTAAGGAACCAATAAGCGCTCAGAGAGCACTTGAATCTTATTGGTTTGCCTGTAGGTAGCAACCAATACGATTAAAATGCTCTCTCAGCGCTTAGTGCTACATTAGTCCCGTGAATGCACCCACTGTCACAACTTACCTGTGCGAGACAACGTCTTGCAGCACAAGATATCGAGCCAATACTGGTCTGATACTGGGCCAACCATGATCGATATTGGCCGTTATTGGCCCAGTATTAGGCCCATATTTTGTGCAGTGTTACCAACAGCAGATCTGAGAAACGCGCCACAGCAGCAGCAAAATCGCCAGAACGCGCTAAATGAAACTTAGAAAGTAGCTAAGAAAAGACGCCAAACAAATCGTGGACGTAAAAATGCTTAGTTTCGGCGCTATAAGTTGCCGAAAGCGTGGGAAAATGAACGGTGGAGCTTTCTATTTTCCTACCATTGATAGTAGAACTTATGCGGTATGGTATCCTCAGACTTCAAACCTGCTCTTTCCAAAAATGCATGTTTCAAAACTGAGCAATGGATGCGCAAGGGGATTCTCCAAATAAAATTTGAGACTTAGAAATTTTCTGAAGCAAAAGTTGTCACCGCAAGCTATTATGGAAAAGCGTCAAATTTGGCGCTAGGCGCTAAGAGAAAAAAAAATTGCTTTAAAAGATTATTAAAAGCGCTAGTTCTTGCGACAAAAGAACTGAATTGGCATCGCTGATATTGTGCTGCTAGGTTTAGTGTACAGGAAGAATACACACATACAGAAAAAAAATGTTTATTTGTGGTTAACCAAGAAATTGTTAGGATACAATTCCGACCAGGAATAGAATTGAGATCCCAATATTTTGTAATCTGACATGCTACTTATATCGCTATGGCACCACACCTCCCGACTAGCCTGTTTCGTTGTAATTATACAAAAGCCAAGCTTGAAACTTTAATAGTTATATTAATACTATAAAATGGAATATTATTGCTTGTCAATTACAGAATTTGGAATATAAATTAACGATTCTGGGGTGTTTTGTTGTGGTTAAAATCTGGCTTACCTCTGAATATTTCATGCGTTCGGCACAAACGAATTAGTAACATTGCTAATAAGCGTACAGAAGGCCTTATAGTACAGTAATATTGTATTTCTTTGCAGTTATGGTGTTGGAAAATTTAAGTTCTAAAACTTGTCCTATATGAACTGAACTCCACTTGCCTTTAGCCAACAAGCGTTGTGGGCTGGTAGGTAAAGCATCCGTGTTTAAGTCTCCTCGGTACCGTCGTATGATTTCTTCAATGGTGCCAAACAAATTCGTTTGAACAAACTTTTGTCTAACACAAATACAACTTTGTTCGGGACCTATTTGAACATTTATTTTGTTAACCACAAACAAGGATTTTCACTGTGTAAGTGTAAAAGTTAGCTTAATATAAAACCACTTGAAAGTTGATGGCCGTATAAATGTTCCATCTATCGTGTTAAAAGAACTGAAATCAGACCCCTTTTGGTGAACCGGCCTAACGGTACATAGATGATTCGGTCCAGCCGGACCTAATATTTTACTGAAATTAACAATAATCAAATTTCCACTCATTTCTTTTGTTAGCGTGAACGAATTGTTAAGGTAGAATATTTAGCTTGTATTTGCTCATACACCATGTAAATCTTTATTTGTATTTAGCCATGTTACGGGAGCACATACCGTAAGCTCGGGTGCTCTATGAGAACTGTTCTCCATCTCCAACTTTTCATGGTCTATTCTTCCTTGTTCATCTGCTGCTTGCTCATTCCTTTTTTCGTGTCCGTTATATGCCAGACCTTCCTCTTTTTCTTTTCTTTCGTTCTGTCTTGCCCCTCTTCAACACTTCTCTGCAAACAGTTCCTGCTTATGATTTGACCGACTCAACTTTTCTTTCTTCCTGCTTTCAATAGTGCCTATGTACTATCCCTCTCAACACTTACCTCGTTCTTCACACTGTCACTCAATTTGACCTTCTGGACATCCATATTTCGAACTATCAATGTACCATCCTTCTTTGTCCATGTTTTGGTGCCTTACAGGACCATACTTCACTTACAACACTCTTTCTAAGATCTGTTGGAATCTTTCTTACTGTAAAAAGCTACCCTCACCTTCTTTAATACTCCTTCCGCAGTGGTGATTCTACTCTTAATTCCTAAGTGTAGTGCTCACTCCAACTCACCGATCTGCTCAGGTAATGAATATTTCCCTTGTACTGTACTAGTTTTTGCTCACTGTAACAACATGGACTATTCTCTTTTTCTTCCCAACTCTCATCACCTTAGCTTTGGTTCTTTTAGCAGACTATTACGATGAAGTATCATACAAACAATATAAAAACCAGTAACAACTCAAGCAGTACAGAAACGTAAATTCAACGTCATTTGTTGGTCATAAAAATTCAAAAGACGTCAGACGAAAGAAAATGACGTCATTTGGTATGTCAAATAATAGTGAGAAGTATACCGTCAATTGCTGAAATGACATATCGATATTTAAACGTCATCATCATAACTTTTGTATTACTTACGCGCCCCTAATAGGCAAATGGTTGAAACGTCAGTTGAGGATTACTAACAGACGTCGTATGTTCGTCACATAAATTACGTTTATTCAACTGTGACATTTCACAATAATTTATCACGTGTTTTTCACGTCATTGTAAACAATTATTGACTTTCATATGGCGTGAAACTCACGTCTCTGTGTTGCTTGGGAATGTAGCTAGACAATAACTGGAAATGACTAACTGTGATAGGACATCGCCAATATCAAAGGAAATGTCAAATGTGTCAATGTTTTGTTGTTAGTCTCCCAAATGTCAAAACGATTGCCCCACGGATGAAAGTATTTCGTTTTGTTTTTAATGTTCTGAAGGAAATAGTGAAGTTCTTAAGATATGATGAATGTTAATGTTGATATTCAAAAATACCGATGAAAGTACCAACTGCAAGCATTTACAGTGTTTATGATTCTGTTGGACTTGTGATTTTCTGAATCAGTCTGCCTTCCATTTTGGTGTTTTGCTTAAAAATATTTTGTGGATCACTCTTTTGATAAGCTATTAAACAAAGTTAAGCTCAAACACGAGTATTTTCTGCAGATTTTAAAGCCTTAAGTAATCAACTGAGAACATTTCTCCAGCTATTGTATATTTAAGTTTTTGATACAGACTTTACTGTTTTCGATTATTATGGATCAATGAAACTAATGCTGTTAAATATTTCTAGGATACCAGATGATACAACTTGGATAACCTCAAAGGAAGTAATCACAGAGAATTGGGTGAAGAATATTCAGGACTGGGAAATTGACAGTGGATATCCTAGTAATTCTAGTAAAACAAGTTTACCGGATGCTGTAAATGCCCGAGGACCTTCAACAAAAAGGGTTAAGACGGAAGGACATAGGCCCGGAAAGGGAAAGAAAAGAAGTAGACGAAAACGAACTTGTGTGGTTGATTCCGAATCCTCAAGTAGAACAAACGTAGGGGACAACAACAAAATATCGGCAGTTTCTTCAAGAGGTAAAGAAGAACTTAGCCGTCGACGACGCAAGGATAAAAACAAATCCATGCATAAGCAAGCTCCTGTTATCGAAATTAAGAAATTGTTTGAAGATATAGATAAAGAAAGGGCATATTTAGAAAACTGTCAAACAACGAGTGAAAACTATAAGAGATTTATTCTTAAAGCGTCAGGCAAAGAAAGTGTTAATTTAGATAAGGATGCATTAAAAAGTAGTGGAACCAAAAGCAAACAAAACACTAGTGACAAAAAGGTATCCCATGAAGGTAAAAGGCAGGGTGAAGTAAAAGAAGAATTGATTCGAGAGAGCGACAGAAACATTTCAAGACAGAAACAAGTTGAGTATGAAAGGGCTCTTAAATCAATTGGATGTAAAGTTAATGCGAAGAAATCAGGTGAAGTAAAAAGTCATGATAATCGAAATAGTCGAGAAAGAACAGGTACTGAGCAATACGTAGATCAAGGCACCAGACTTGAGGTCCAAAACCAAGTTGAAGAACATAATCAAAAAGACTCCAAACTACATCGAAAAGTAGGGAACATGAAAAATAGCAACATAGTTCCTGGCAAACATGTCAACTTTGAACCTGGAAGCAAAGACTCGGCTAATGTTGTTCTGAAAGGAGGACAAGAGAATAACGTTCACGTAAGACATCCTAAGAACGAAACACAGAAAGAAAATCAAGCTAGAAGGAAGAGTGATCTTGGTAAGGTAGATCGCGATGGAGATAAAAATCATCCGAAATTGAACTCAATTAAAGTTAAGAGCCCAGTCATTTCACCTACTGATATGAAGACTCGCAGTGTTTGTCTCGAGGAAGTAATTAAGATGTCGAAAAGTGGTAGAGAATCTCAAAGAAATTTGTATGAAGAGTGGTGCCGTTCACTTAATTCAAACAATACAGTAACTGGGAAACAATCAAAGAACTATCAAGGGCCGAAACTAATTCAAACAGACCATACCGTTAGAATTAATAATGATAGTAGATTATCACCATCAAGACATGAGCGATCTAAAAACTCTCCTGAAAGAGAAGACTGTTCATTAAGTAAGTATATTGCAAATCAAAGAGGGCTGCTTTCAAAACCGGAAACTTGTGAAATAGATGAATATTTTGCTCAATATGAAGCAAAGGATAAAGAAGATAGTACACTGGAAACTGGTTCAACTGACGGAATAAGGGAAAATATTGAAAACCGAATTCTCTATAATTGTACAGAGGAATACAGGAGAGACTATGAAACTCCTGTTTGTAACTTTCAAAACGGATCTCTTCTCAACTTACGACAAAATTTTATGCCTGTGGTTGGGCCATCTCCTATCATTCAGGATAACACTGTCCAGGAAGCCACCTTGAAAGACTTCCTCACAACAAATGGTGAGTAAATTTTCATGAATCATTGTGTTGATGTGGCTATTTCGTCACCCGCAGCGATTTCCTTGAAATATCTTGATTTGTGGGTGAATAAATGCAGTATGATGTCCTTATTGCAGATTTCATAGGACTATAAGTCAAATGTAAGAGCCAAAACATCCTTTTGACGAACACAATTGTCAAGCAAATGTCCCCATATGCTGTTAAGAAAATCAGGTTTATTTGAAAGTATAGCTCTATTTATGAAAACTAATACCCCAAATTTAACAATCCACTGTAGCGATTAGGAAAAAAAAAATTATTAAGGGCTAGGATCAAAAAGCAGAAACCAAGAAATACCCAAACCATATTGGCTGAATGGTTATCGTTGACGCCTGCTACGTAAAAACTCGACTTCGATCCTAGAATCAGGTATTCGTTTTTTATTATTGAAATCTAACCGAATCACAGATCTGATATTTAATTTATTTTGTAATAACTTTTCTTTTTACTTTTGTTTATATGTCTCTCGCAATATTTCTTTTCGCTTTTGGCGGAGGCTTCGCAGTAGAGAAAGCATTACGTTTCAAACTATGTATTTATAATTATTCATTTAAAACATTACGTTGGAAAAATTCATTTGGTGACTCGCACTAACACCAAAATATATTGAGACTAGACCTCGTCGATGAGAAAAGCGTTTGAATAACTATCAGGTACAAATTTATGTGGGAGTGTGTAATAAAGAGAACCTACCAGAATTGACTGAGAGGTACTGGCAACATTGATATCAAAAAATAGAAAACGCTCCAAACACAGTCTGGTGGTAAAATACGTAATTAACAGGCACTATTCTTGTATTTTATTTTATACTTGTATTAACAGGCACATTTTATTTTAAACTTAGAGATGAGGGAAGAAAAAGGTCACAGAGAGGGGATTGAACTACAACTACCATCTCAAAGCAGGCACACAACTGTGTTATGTCACTCCTTGGGTCATCCGTTATCAAATAACCCGAATATATTGATTTAATGTTTGGAGGGGAGTTCTGTGGAATGTATAGTATGTGCAACTGATGAAATGATATAATATTACAGTGATGAATCGTACCGTGACCCAATGAAATGTGTTTCTTCGACTTTACTCCCCATTAGCACACAAACGTTGAATATACGTGGATTAAACGTTAGTATCGAAACGTTATTTAGTCGTTATATATGTACCAGAATGTCCACCTGTTCAATGGTTTATTCGACGTTGAATTTTGGTTGAGAAACAGGTTAAAATCAACGTTTAGAATAAACGTAGTGTTATAGTCAAGAAGTGGACTGTGAAAAAAAACGTATTTTAGAAACCTTTTTAACGTTATTTATGCCCACCTGTTCAACCTTTTTCAGTTGGCAGAAGCAGAGCATAGGTTTTGGTTGTTACCTATTGGTATACATATTTTGTTGAACTTCGTCCGTTGCATTTATGGTGATATATTAATTCGGTAGTAAATTTTCCAGCTATCTACACTGGGTTTCGAACCTGGAACTATACTCACTCGTCGTTTGTAGCCCATTACTTGGACCGCCTATCTGTGGAATCATCTTTAGAGCAACTACGAATTTACTATTCCTTTTGTTACGAAAACTATATCTGAAGTAAAGGCATTCGTATTGACTTGAAGGCAATCACTACAAATCCGGACGTGTCGGTTCACCAGAATGTGGAGTCATTTTGCTCATGGAGTAAGAATAAACGTATTCTTCATCGTCAAGAAGTGGGCGATGAAAACACGTAGTTTCGAAACCTTTTTTATAACGTTGTATATGTCCACCTATTCAAAGGTTTATCTGACGTTTAATAGTGATTGAAAAGATGCTAAAATCAAGATTTAGAATAAGCGTTAGTTTCATCGCCAAAAGTAAACGAGGAAGAAACGTATTTTCGAAACGTTAATAAGTAGTTTAATTAATGATGAGATTTAGTTGAAAAAGTCAAAGAAAATATCATTAAAAGGAACACTAATATACGTTTCTAAAAAATTGACAATCTGAACAATCATATCCGTAGCGATAAAATGCCATTCTAAAGACAGTGAAAATATTTTGTACGTTTCCGAAAGACTAAATTAAATCTGTATTTCTTTAAAAAGTGTAATATGTCGCCTCTGACAGACGCATATGAAGAGAAATTTATATCATAGTTGAAAAGCAAAGATGAAAACTCGTCACATTAACGTTCTATTAACGAAATGAAATGTTCGTTGAAATGTAGTTTAAAATTCAGTGTTTTCAACATGCAAATGAGAACACGATAAATCTAGTTAATTTCACCCTATTTACTTTTAAGTACAGTTTTTATGCAGTTAACTTAGAAAGACAAATATGAAGCGTAATGTATGGCATAGTTCAATATAAAAGTTAAAAACACGTCACATTAACGCCTTATCAACGAAATCAAATTTTCGTTGGAATATAGATCGAAATTCAATGTAGCTACAACATGCAAAAAAAGAATACAAAATAATAGTTAATTGCAATCAATTAGCTTTTAATTATCATTTTTATTCAATTCAATTTGAAAGAATCCCAGAAAACGAAATTTATACCATGGTTGAAAGTAACAGTTGAATCCACGTTGAACTAACATCTTATCAAAAATATCAAGTCTTTGTTGAAATGTGATTTAAAATTAAAGGTACTTTCTCAACCGATAACGGTTAATCATCGAAATAAACAAAAAATCAACGTTGAAGACACGCTTGGTGCTACTGGGGCTGAAAGTATTAACGACTTTAGTATTCGAAGCCATGATCTCCTATTTTATTCGTATCACCATAGTAGACTCCTCTATGTTACCTGATATTTTGGGCTTCCACTGTTTCTAGAATTTCCTCTCCAGTCACAGGCACTACGAACATCATTGATATTAAGACAGAAGTAACCTAAAAAAAAAAGAAACATTTTATAACAGATATATCACATCCTTTGAATAAATATAAATAATGTGTTTATATGTATGAAGATTGTGTGAAAAGTGCTAGCAATACTTGGATTAAAAGTGAAGAAAACGCGCGGAATGCAGTTATTATCATGTGATTATCAGGAACCGTTCCTGGTGTATCATATTTGCTTAGTTTTTCTTGAAAAACAAGATAAGTAGTTAGACTCTAAAACATATTTGTATTTATTTATTTAGTGACAACACAACAGGCAATAGCCTAATTATAGTGTTGAGCTTTACAAAGTAGTTGTACAGAGTTTATTGACAATGGCATCTCTAATTCTTTAGGCGACATAAAGCATACGTTCAGATCATTGTGAACTGTACAGAATTTGTTATATATTGTACAAATTCTCCAGATTGGTGACCTCATCAAGATATTGGTTCTTGCCTTTTTTACAGTAGAAGAGACCAGTATTATTAACGCGAGTTTTAGATGATGGGACACGAAACTGTAATGTCGAAACTAAATCCATACAATCTAACTTATTTTGAACGATTTTTTGAAGAAATAACAGATCAGCAATGTTGCGCCTTTGTTCTAAGCTCTAAATATTAACATTCTCAATGACTGCATTGTAACTAACATAAGCAGGATAGATTCGAGTTTAAAGTTGAAACAACAATCGTGGATAAAAATTAAAAATACACGTCATTGCATCACAAGATATGTTAACAGAGAGTTACAATTAGACATGCTTGCGGTAATAACACACTTCCCTATCACTCAGCAAAATCTTCCTTGCTTAGCTGCAAACTATAGTGACGTTGAGAATTCACTGACATAAGCGGCAGCCAGCAACAGATTTCGAATGAAGTGATTCATTGGACTAGTGATTACATAGCTACACAAAGACGTTAGACTCATGTGTAAGTAAGGTTTTCATATGTGTAGAATAACTGTTGCAATTACTTTTCAATCAACTTTCGTAGTAAAGTTTTACGCTGCATACAAAGTGCAAAATTTTATTTTCATATTGAATTCCTCCATCCTGCAAAATAAACATCTTACCGAAAAAAACAGAAAGTGCACGAGAAATTGTTAGTTACAAAGTGTTTGTAATTTTGTGTATATATATGGCATTCTTCAGCACTTCGTTACCAATAACTTTCACTTCAGATACAATGGTCAATATAGTGAATAGTCTTTTTTCCTGAGTATATTTGATAAATATGGTGGCTAGAATAATTCACTTGCACTATTCTATTAATGCCACCAATCTGTTTCATCACCTGCATTATTGATCATCTGATATATCGAGAGGAATAATATAACCTGCAGCAACCTACTGCCTATCGATTAGCAAGTTAAACTGGTAATTCGTACCGTGTATTGTTCACATCGTTCTTTTATATTCTTCACTAATATTCTGCTAATACCTGTGAAACCACTTTCATATAAATACATTTTGTATATTCGTCTAATTCTATCGAAATTAAGGCGTCTTCAATCAGCTCAAATTCTCTTTGTGTCATTTGATGAATTGCTACTGATTTTGGGTTGTTAGGTAAAGAATAATAGTCGATTTTTACAGTATTTTGTATATAAATATGTATATTAGTCATACCACACAGTTCGAACACCAATTGCAAATGCTTCTCGCAATCTTTACTAATAACAATCTACTGTAAATCTTCTATTCAACTACCACTATACAGCTTGTCCTTCCGAAATTAACAGCTCGTACGACCATACGGTTTCACATAACGCACGAATAGACACACCCGACGCCCACCGAAGTTAAACGCTTACTGGACCAACGGAGCTACCGAGGTCATACTTAATTCGTCGAATTTCCGCTAGATGTCTGAGCAAACTGGGTGTTGCTGGAAATAAAATGTTCGCAAGAAGTGCGTAAAGAGTGAACGTGGACAAGTGCATAACAAGTCTACAAAATTCGCCGTCAGTGAGACATGATAGGTACTTGACAACTCTTGTACAGTCGACGCCAAAACTCAGTAGCAAGCCGTAAAACTTCTTCTCCGCACGCTAAAGAAAAAAGTATGGTTACAGTAACCATATAACGCGATTTTTCATAGTTAATTTGAGGGCAGCAATACTGTGAGTTGCAAATACCATACACGTATTGTGAATCGTGTATTGTCATTATGGCAATACATATGATTAAGTGTATTGTCATAATTACAATACTGTTAACAATATTGTATGATCAAATTCTTGTTTCTAGTTAAATTAACAAGATATTTTGTAGGATTATAGTTAATTATACAATATGTATAGTTGAATTAACTATGGCGGAATCATGTCTGACCATACTATATAGTTACACATTAAATATACAAATATTATTATAAATTGATGATATTTATGATATGTTGTGACCATATGTATTGCTAAATGGCCTTCGGACAGAGTGCAATTTCAACATAACATTGCAAGAGAATACAAATTTGTTGTTGGCGAAGTTTATTTTCACTATTAGTATACGACCATTGAATTATACACGTTGGGGGTATAGACTTTAACAAATACATTATGACTGAAACATCTTTCATTACATTCAAGGATAATACCATACGAATAAATTATTAGCAGTAATCGTTAACTACAAATTCAGATTCCAGAATTATCACTATTCTTGTTGTCTAGCGTTTAGAAATGGTAGCTATCGCAACGTCATCTCTTGAGCACCGTATAATCACATGAGCACAACATCACTACACATTGCGAAATTACTTCAAATTACGTAAAATTGTACAATACATTTATTCTTCGTAATCATAACAAGAATACTCATGTCTTAATCTCACATGAAGCCATAACAAATCCTTCGTTATCCTTAGCTACATTTCTAAAATTTCTCTCGATTCGAACAAATAATATGGCTTCCAAGCACACAGAGCCCTAGAATAAAAGGGTCCGCTACGTTTCGGCGCCTCCGTTTTGGCGCCGCCATTTCGGCGCCACCATTTTGGCGCAGGCTACGTTTTGGCGCTACCGTTTCGGCGCCGGTTCAGTTCGGCGCCAAAGTGAGGAAAACGGAAATTATTAACATACCTTATGACATAGTAATGTACTTTATACTTTTACTGTCCTCTGACGACAATTGATGATCTATGAAGTACTTAAAACATCATTTCTTGTACTCTGCTTCTAACAGTTTTGAAGCATTATTTATGTTGCACGGTCTGAGCCAAAGATGCCTAAATGACTTAAGTGGCTGGAACTTGTCTGTTATATACAAGGGCGCCAATAAGATATATTGCTTTTCTAATTTAAATATAAAGTTTTTTGTACATTTTTAACGTAAGAACTTTTACTTTTGCTAAACCTAAACAAGAAATGCATAAGATGGGGTAAGTAGTGAATATTCGAGATGAAAAAAAAATCGTCAATAAAGTCATTTTTGGGACTGCTCTTAACAGTTATGAAGCATTATTTAAGTTTTCATGCTTTGAGCTAAAGATGCCTAAGGGCTATAAGAGGACAGGATGTTTCTCTCGTGTACATTTTTACCGTAAGAATCTCAACTTTTGCTAAACCTAAATAAGAAATACATAAGGTGTGCTAAGTAGTGAATATTCGAGATGAATAGAAAATCGTCAATAACGTCACTTTTTGGGACTGCTTCTGACAAAGTTATGAAGCATTATTTGTTTTCACGGTTTGAGCTACAGATGCCTAAGGGCCACAAGAGGACAAGAAGTTTCTCTCGTGTACAAGGGTGCTAATGAGATGGAGGTTGCATTCGTAATATAAATAGACAAATTAGTTACAATGATAGTTCGTTCATTTTCAGAATATAAATTTAGACAAAAAGAGTATTGGGACTGAATTTGACAAAGTTTTGGAGCATTATTAAAGTATCCTGTCTGAGCCAAATATGCCTAAGGGCCACAAGAGGACAGGATGTTTCTCTCGTGTACAAGGGTGCTAAGGATTTGGAGGTTCCATTCGTAATATAAATAGAGAAATTAGTTAAAATGGTAGTTTAACCTCGACCTGAGATTAGACTTCAACCTCGACTTCGCCGTCGGACTTGAACCTCGACCTCGAACCTTGCAGTTTAACATGACGTTCCTATCTGTTTTATATGTATATATAAATTGTTCCAAAGGTATGCAGAATGCATTGTAATTAAATATGAAACTTATTTTCTTTGAATATAAAATAATAAATTGCGCCATTAGGAAATTACGAGTAGCTCTCCTGAATCCTCTTTCTCTGCTCCTCACTAGTTACGTCCCTGCTGTAGCTCAGCCTGTTTATGTTGGAAATAAATAAATAAATTCATTTTCCGCCGAAAAAAACACTTCATAATTAAAATCATTTAAATAAAAATATTATATTTTTCAATTACTTGCTGAAGTATTAACGTCTCATTGCATCTCTTCCATGAAAGCAGCCCCTGGATCTGTTCTGTATAGTGTTTTAAAGGCCGGGAAAAAAACGGAAGTTTTGGAAAAAAAACAGGAAAAATTGTTTTATTCCACGAAGTAAAAAAACTGTGGTTTTATTGACGAAATTGTTTTTTTTTTTCCTTTTCATCTCCAATATCCACTACTTAACACACCTAATGTATTCAATCGGATGATCTTATGTTAAAAAAATGTACAAAACACTTGCAATTTACATTAGGAATGCAATATATCTCATTAGCACCCTTGTACATGAGAGAAACGTTCTGTTCCCTTCTGGCCCTTAGGCATCTTTGTCTCAGACCCAGAAAACACATTTTGCTTCAAAACTTTGTCAGACGCGGTCCCATTGTGTATATTTTTCTATATGTATGTTTTGAACATCAACTAACCTTTTAACTATTTCATTGATCAAAAAATGTTGTCAGGGACCCCGAAAAAGTAAAAAAAAAAACGTTCTTTTCCAAAGTAGCACGAAAAATTGAATAAAAACAAATGTTTTTTTCCGGCGACCAATTTTTCCCGTTATTTTTAAACACTACGTCTGTCGCATCTTATGGACCAAGTTTTTAATACCTCTTTAATACAATAGTTTCCCTGGTGTGATTCTTAGGTAAAGCTCTGGCGCCGAAACGTACTGCGCCGAACCGGCGGCGCCGAACCGGTAGCGCCGAAACGGAGGCGCCGAACTGATCGGGTCCCAGAATAAAATATTGTCATTTTCTGCGCATGCGCATCCAATAACTATACAGTATGATTCGAGCAACAATAAATATATTGTTAAACTTGTATGTCATGAAGGAATATGGTAAAATTAACCATACGTGTGATTTCTCCAGCAATATGAAATTTAACTATACTTGTTTGGAAATCCCAACTATACAACAATACGAAATATAGTCAACTTAGCATAAGAGTATCGTTACCGTAGCACAATTATGGTTACGATAACTATAAAAATTAACAATATAGTTTAGCAATGCAAGTATAGTTGGATTTGCCAGTCCTTTTTTATTTTTACAGTGCGAATAAATTGGAAATAGATTGACCAATTAGAGTACGGTTTCCTGAAGCGTAAAGAAAGAATAAGATTTTCTGTAAGTTACGAAAAATGTCCTATTATATCGGATTCTGTCTATCCGTTCTAAAGTTATTTTGGAGAAGAATTTTTACTACTGGGTACTAATTTTGGCAAGGACTGTACACATGAATTTCGCTAATTAGGCAAAAAGAAAGAACGGTTTAAGAGAACATGTGTACAGAAACCGTAGAAAATTGTGATTTTTTTTGTCTACAGTAAACGTAGATAAGATCTTCACATTTTCAAGACAAAATTTGTAAATGGATACAAATACAGGGTGGCTCGCATGGTGATCTCGAGATAGTGTGCTGAGGGCAACGTGTTTGTAGTCATGCAGACCATTACTGAAAAAAAAACTGTATTACAGGAGGATGTTAAGTTCTTAATAGCTACTGTATATGCATGCATACATATAACTGCTGAAATAGAACTAGTATTTCAGACAGTGAAGAATGCATCATGGTCCTCTAGCTAGTCTTGTTCAGCCGTAATGTTAAATTTTATCTTCAAGATCGAGTTGTTTCGAAAACGAAGATTTCTGAACTGATAATTACTAAAACTATTTTCTCATTGCCTTATAGAATTAGTATTTAGTACACTGTAAATATATAACCTCTATACTATTAGGATTTTAAGTAACTACTTTCAATTTCTTTGTTTCGAGATATTGGTCCATATTTGTCATAATTTGCTTAGAGATCCTTCCTTAATCAACACTGTGGGTACATGTTGCAGCTCTGATCTTGTTGGATTCTCAGTTTCAAAATGGTTGTTTTTCTTTTTCTGTACAAAACCTACAACAAATTGTTTAGTTGAAAATGTTAGTTACTATTGCTTCGGTGTTAAAGATCCCATTTCTGACCCTTAATATTTCTTTTTGTTAATGTTCTTTTCAGAAGACACTGTCGTGGGAAAATTTTGTAGTTATCTGATGCACTTCATTCAAAAAATTAAACCCCATGTCTGGTGGTTACAATTGATATATCAATTAATGTGTGTGGATACCTTTGACGGAACCTGAACCTGTACTTGAATTTCTTCACTTACATCTCTCAAGGCCGTTCTTAGATTTCCATTGTCTTCTGAAATTTTTACACGTCTTACAACAAAATCTAGAAAACAAGGTAAAAAGAAAATGTCTTTGTTTTGTACTATTGTTTATCACTAGTTCGTCTGGCCAGGTGTCAGAACCCGATTTTGATGAAAATTCGTATGTAGGTACAGTGCCTAGGTAAACCTTCACAACCACAATTAAAGGTGATGCCGTCAACAAATAACGACAGGGGAATCCGAGAAAGATGAAACGTAAAGAGCAAGTAAATCGAATACAGAGTGCGGGAAACGCCTTTTCTTTTATAAACTGTTACAATATTGAAAGCAAATGGCTATTAATGGATACTGTACAAGAGATGATACATGCTGGATGGTATGACGACAATGACCACCATCTTGAAAGCGATCATCTTGACTATGCTTCAAATTTTTTAAATAGTAAGTGGGTCATGTGACATATCAATCTGTGCTGGAATGTTCCAAGAAACCCACTGACGAAGTCAATTTTGGCATAACACTAATTCTGTACGAGAAAATGATACGTGAAATTGACCTGCAGAAGGACACTTTCACGTAGCACTACGCTTTCTTGAAATTAGGACTTCATTTTCCGGTAGTGTATTTAAAATTTTTTAGTGCACTTCAATGTTGCGGAAACGAGGATCATATTTGCCAACATAACGGTACCTCTTATGTAGCCGTTTGGTTTTCGTTCCTTCAACTGTTTTGACAAAAACGTTTTTACATCATTCGGCTAACACTTTCTCCAGGTCAATTTCACGTGTCATTTTCTCGTACAGGATTAGAGTTATGCCAAAATTGACTTCGTCATTGGGTTTCTTGGAACATTCCAGCACAGATTGATATGTCACATGACCCACTTACTATTTAAATTTTTTAAGT
The DNA here is from genome assembly GCA_022664845.1 of Lepisma saccharinum. NCBI lineage: Eukaryota > Metazoa > Arthropoda > Insecta > Zygentoma > Lepismatidae > Lepisma > Lepisma saccharinum. The sequence goes on from JAGDQP010003727.1 coordinate 67,323, forward strand.
ATATTCAAGATGGCCACTTTCAAATGGCGGCCATTGTCATCATACCATCCTGCATGTATCATCTCTTGTACAGTATCTATTAATAGCCATTTGCTTTTAATATGGTAAGAGTTTATGGAAGAAAAGGCGTTTTCCGCACTCTGTATTCGATTTACTTGCTTTCTCGGGGTTCCCCTGTTGTTATTTGTTGAGGGCAGCACCTATAATTTTGGCTGTGTAGGTACTATACCTACATACGAATTTTCATCAAAATCGGGCTCTGACATCTGGCGAGTGTTCATTGTAAGAGAAATTTCTTTTGATTGACTTTTACATTCCTCGAAAATAAGTAGAAACATCTGTTGCATTCACTACAAAATATATTTTGAATACTTTCATTGACTATCTCGTTCGACACTTCTCAGTTTTCGAACTTTTCTGTAGTTACTGCTATTTTGTTTTCGTACAGAGATGTAGGGTTTCATAACTATTGTAGTCTGTGATGTCATCTTGTTGTTGGGGATCTGAGGGTTGATTTTAGTAAGCATTAAAGTATAAAAGTGTAAAATAGTTTAGTTTACTGTCTTCCTTCGTCTTATACACAAATTATGAATTGGTTGTGCGACATGGTTGAGCCACTAAAGCAAAATCTTCTTGTTAAACATCACACAGAGATGTACACAGTGATCAAATTCGGGTGGGGGCAGGGTTCGATTTGTTATAAATTACGAAGGAGCATCGTACAACTAATGGTTGCTGGTCAGTTTGAGCCTACTGATCTGTTTGGGTAGAAATACAAAGATTTTTATTCCTGGTTGGGATGATATTCAGGTTCAACAACTGGGGATGAAATCCTCTGGTACCAGGGAAAATCTCCGGCATCCCCCCTGGCAAATAGAACACTGGGTGAGCGATATAGTCGGATATCATCCTCCTAGTTCAAAGAAAAGAAATTAACAATTCCTCTAGTTGGATGAAACTTAATTGCTTTATGATGCTATTGGTGATAATACTAGTGTCTAATATCAACTAAAGCTTGTATGCAACTTCAAATGTAGACTTGAAATTAGATAATTACATTATGGTCCGTCTTGGTTAGCTTCTATGGTAGGACAAACAACAGATGTAGGATGCCCAAATAATGCCATCTCTCTAGTTAATATTTGTCAAGTCGATTACTGGATGTACAATAAATCGTTCGTACCCACCAGTATTAATCTATGGAACAAGATACCACGAAATATGAGAAACATCACATTGAAGTCAATTTAAAACATATACTGCAATTTTTTTTTAAAGACGAGATTAAATATGGAGCCGCCCTAGTTCAGTGGCAGAGTTTTAGCGTCTCATTCAGGAGGTCGTGGGTTCAACCCCAGCGGCCAATCATCCTGCCTGAGGTTTTCCCTCAGTCGCACAGGCAAATGCCGGGATGGAACCTTCACTCAGGCCCTGGCCGATGCCTTACCACATCCGTTCCCCTTTTCTATCCCGACCTGAGCCTTAGATGCCTAAAGGATATAAATAACATTGAAATTCATCTATATTAAATATATAATATACCCACTGGCTAACTGGCTTGAATTGCCTTTATACTATAATCTCATCTGATAATCTCTCTCTCTCTCTCTCTCTCTCTCTATATATATATATATATATATATATATATATATATATATATATATATCAGTAGACCAACTCCTCCCTTCGGGGAGAGGCCTCATCCACTAGTGGATTGAATATGGCTGTGATTTATTTATATAAATGTGTGTGTAGTAGTAGGTAAAGTCTTCGTTACAGTATTGTTTTGGATATACAGCAGAACTCCGTTAATCCGTCATCTATGGGACTGAGCTCGTAGTCGGAACGCAAGGAAGTTCGGATTATCAGAGCAGCACAAATATTTAACACGATAAAGTCCTTCAAAGTAAGCGTAATGTGTTTACGCTTTTTTGTTTCCATAATGGAATTTATACATTACACTGAACGCCGGATTTAACGAAAAAAAAAAAACTGTACACCTTGTCAAAACTCACTGTTTAAACAACAAACACTCGTAAAGAAAAGCACCAGAACGCACTGGTTAAGTGATACCAGCTGATTTAACGAAGTACGTAGTATTTTGAGGACAAATACAGACATACGCCGACATTGCTCAACCTGAGTCATGGTCAGATTAAGCAAGGAGTCGGATTACCGCTGCTCTACTGTATTTTCATTTTCTGCATTTTGTTTTAATTATTTGCCGTGTCTAACGAATATTTATAATGTTTAATGTTAGAAAGTATACATTGTAAAACATGTGCTAATCGGCACTTACTAATCGTTAGGTGTTAAGACATTATGACGATCATAGTGTAACTCAAAACTTTAAATAAATAAATAAGCTCCAAGCCGAATCGACCTTGGGGTAGGTGATCGGTTAGCGCCCGTACTTTCCGTGAGCGTAGTCACGGGTTCAGTTCATGCCTTGATCCATTGAAAGAAGTGGTTCGGAGCCCACTTTACCCAAAGTAGTAGATCCTGTCCTTAGAAGCTTACCAGCTTATTTAGGACGTTAATAACAATTCAGTGAATCATCGAAGCCGAATATACAAACAATAGAAGTTGTTCTCGAAACTACGAGGAAAACAAAATGGCAGTCAGCAGCGTTATCAGGTTAATTTTCTCCCAGAAGAATTGATTTTGAATGTTTTATTTATGGCCTTCAGGCATCTCAGGCTCAGGCCGGGATAGGGTGCGGGAGAGGATGTTAAAAATGTCCAAAGTAGGCACAAACAAACACTGAAAAAGTCCAAACAATGGTAAACAAACAACAAAGAAACAAACTGTGTACTTAAATTTTCAAAACTTCCAGGATCGGTTGGAGCACGTGGATCTGATAGGACCCATTTGTTTTCTGAAAAGTGGTCACACTAGGCCTAAAGAAATACCAAAAATGGCCAAACGAAATGTAAACAAACTTCCCTTCTGCTCAAACCTTTGAATTTGTCAAAATTGAAGATATGCATATCCATGCATAATTTGTTTTTCCAAAATGTGACCAAAATAGATTTAAACAAACGTCAGAAACGACTAAATAAACTAATGGTATACTTAAATTTTAAAAATTCGACGGCTGGTTAGCGAGCGTGAACTAGGTCTGCCAACTGTCCCGAATTGACTGCGGCTGACCAGGAATACCATTTCCTGTCCAGACAAGAATTAAACCATATCCGGGACGCTGAGAATCCCGGAATTTACATTTGGCTATTACATGTAAGTTAATATTGTAAATAACAATAAGAACATATGGATATGATAAACTTAAATAATAGAAATAGTCAACATATTGAGAATACTTTTCTGTACTTATTGAGTTACATAAATATTTAATTGTATCATTGTTTCATATCTGTATTAATATCACACACATCCTAAATTCATACATTCGGGGTTTCGAACGCGAACCTCCTACGATATTCAATACTGATATAGTTGGTAGCCCCTAGCGTGAACATGGAACAATTCATATATTTAAAAAAAATGCATAGTAAGTCTAAACGAACATAAACAAAACAGTCGAACAATTAAATTCTAATGTTTAAAATGGATTGTGCCAGGTTTACAGACGTAACGCTATTTTTAAAAACACTAATATTTACAGTATATCTTGGTTTAGTATTCTAATTATGAACTAAGATATACCGGTCCGAATTTAAACAAGTTCCTCCTCCTTATTCCTTTAGGACACAGTCTAGAATCAAGATACAATACATTCTCTAATATTTCTTTCGTTTTCCATGAGTAGTTTCCCCCCCACCCCATGAAAATACTGTATTACGAATGTTAGTCTTTAAGGCTTTGTTTCATTGCTGCTATTTTAGGGTTCTCTCCCGTGGTTAATTTATTGGTTTTACTCTTCCCACAGAAAAAGTTGCCAGGACACTCTTTGCTTTTAAGTTCATTTGATATCAAAGTTATAACAAATGGGACCTTCTATTCCCGCTTGTGGGGTCCGTCCGTGTCCAGAAATTACGTTGTAAGTCTCACGAACTACACGGAATAGAGACATGCTCTAGGTGTCGTTGGAAAGGTTTTCACTAGACTAGCTCAGAGCCCTTTGACCCTCTTCATTGGTACAATAGTTCAGTGTTGCAAGCTCATTTTCTTAAAAATCAATTGTTCAAATTGCTTTCATTCAGTTAGACCTAGGTGCGTCAAACTTGGCATAAACATTATTCGACACAAAATTACCGAGAGGGCCTAACTTGCCAAGCGACCCACTTAACAGTGGTGCCAGCCTATTTTCTAAAAAATTACTTTTTTAAAATTGCTTCCATTCTTAGTCATACCAGCACTAAACATTGTTTGATACAATAGGAACATACTGTAAATGTTCCCTCTCTCTCCAGGAACCCCGTTGTCATTGTTGCCAGCCCATGCCAAAAATATATCTCATCAACCATAAGGTATAGAGACATGCATAAGGTGTTTTTCGAAAAGTCTTAGTTAGACTAGCTCAGAGCTGCCGAAACAGTCTTGACTGATGCAGTAGTCCAGTGTTGCCAGCCCACTTTTTAAAAATAATCAATTATTCAACTTGCTTCTATTCAGTTAGACCTAGCTGCGCCAAACTTGGCGTTAACATTATTCGACACAAGTACTGTGGATTTTTCCGAGCCTAAACACTGTGGTTGTCAATGTTGCCAGTCTATTTTATAAAAAAATCATGTTTGTATGGCTAAAATGCATTCAAGGGACGATTGTTAGTAGAATCGCAGTTCTAATTTGTTTATTTATGGGTATGAGTAAAAAAATAGTAATAATAAAACCTCGAAGAGGCAAGTAGATGCGAGTTCTCCTGCAGCCAATCCAGGCTGAGGTTTTCTTTGCCTATCCTCAGTTTTACAAAAGCATTTACGAACATTTTAATATTCTAACATTCTAATATATCCGTATGTTAATCAAGCTGAGGACCAGCTACTACGATTAAGCCACCAGCAATCCTTTATAATTTTAGATATCACTTCTTTCTACGCCCGAGCATTTTTGGTAGATATCTTGACTCAGTTTTACATACATGTTTTCGGTCTGATAAACATTATAACGCACCTGTTACGAACAACTTGGCTCGAGAAAAAGACATTAATTCAGAATGTAATAAATACTGTATAATGGGTTTTATAGGGTGCTATCACAGTGTCGAGTTTGCTAATCAGCTTGTTCACTCGAGCTTCCTCGACAGTGTAACAAAATCCTTCATCCTTGTTCAAGGGTAGGCACGTTAAGCAAACTGATCAGCAAGCTCGATGGTGTAATAGTGCCTTTAGTAACATAACATTTTTTTCCTGAATATCTACTGTAATTACAATTTCATTATACACTTTTCCAATGCTTTTGATAATTTTATGTTCCTACGGTTTATGGAAATGATAGGATTATCTATTTTATGTCCCTACGGTTTAAGTATAATGTATTTTATGTTCCTACGGTTTAACCTTTAAACTATGCGTGGCTTATTTATAAGCCATGGTGGTGTAATTAATAAAAGGTCATTTTTTTTAGCATTCATAAGTTGGTATTACTGGACGATGTTTTCTGCGCGCACCCCAAATTTCTTTCTTCTGTAACGTGAGATGATGAAGCCAATCACACGGAACTAAAAGAATGGGGTAATGACGTCATTTAAAGGGAAGTTTCGTCCGAGTTAAAAGACACGTGTGTTTTAACTGCGACGTGTTTATTTTTTAAAGGAAGCACACACAATCACTGGTGTTTCGTGGTGTTTTCATTTCGGGAATGATAACATTTAGCTCACACTTCGTGTTATTGTTATTTTAATATTTTGGGAGAAGAAGAAGAAGAATAGATGGAGATAAAAACAAAACATATCAACTCCTTCATATGGTCTGAGAAAATAGCACACGTCTTGGTTATGTTTATATGCCTCTGTTTTCTCCCCTTCCTATGAAAGAATAAATTATGTTTCTCTGTTGACAAGAGAAGGAATAAAGAATAGAGAATTAAACGAGATGCGTGGCCAAACAAAGATTGCTTTCTTTTTAAGAATTGCCATTCATAGCTTCATGAACGAAAATGATTTCAGTGCCTCTAGTTTCTTTTAGGAAGTGGGTGTCGGTGTGTATATCGTCTCTACAAAATATTTCCTTTACTGAATAATAATCTAAATGGCTAGCCGTTCTACATTTTTGACTGAAAGTGAGATCGCAGAAGAACTGGACACTGACAGTGAATGGGAGGGGGAACTCGACCTTCTGGAGGACACTCAGCCTGAGCCTATACAGGGTGATTTGGAAGATGAGACATCTGAAGAAAGTGACGATGGTAATGGAGATGTACCTGACTGGATAAAACCGAGTGCGAGACACAGACAGCGGCCACAGCTAACATTCACTGGTACCCATGGTGTGACAGCAAATGTTGATGAAAATTCAAGACATCTGGACTTCTTCCGGTTGTTTTTCAGAGCAGAAATTTTCGATTTGTTGGTAGCAGAGACAAACAAATACTATGACCAATACGTTACCAAGCACGGACCTACAAAACGACAGAACTTTCCTGTTACTGCTGACGAATTGTTACACTTTTTTGCAGTTGTTTTGCACATGGGACATGTCAAAATGGACACAATACCAGACTATTGGGCGCGAGCAGAGTCTTCATTCCATCATCCTTGGTTTCCACGGGTCATGGTGCGTGACCGATTTATACATTTCCTCAGGTTCCTTCATTTTGAAGACAATACGACAGCAACGGACAGACGTGACCCTGAATATGACAGATTGTGGAAAATCAGACGTTCCAACTGAGCGTTTAGCAGTGGATGAGGTTATGGTTTTGTTCAAAGGAAGGGTGATTGGAGAAATAGAGCTCGTGACTAATTTCGGAAAATATTTTTTTACTGAATAATTATAAACAACGTGGTCTTGGTTTTCTTCTCGGTTACATACAATATTACACGTTTTATTATTATGCACTTCCGGCCTTGGAACTGTCGGCGGTGCCTTGAAGGGGGCGTCCCAAAACGAATTTTTTAAGAAAAAAATTGACTTTTAAAAATTTCTTCTTCTTCTTCTTCTTCTACATTTTAAGGCACAATGGCCTATCTATAGCACATTTTAATACCCTATAGTATTGTGAATAAAACAAGGGATCATTCATTATTGTACGCTAATTACAGACTGAGCTATAGATATTTTTAATTAACAACGTCGAGTGATAATGACATGTTCCTCCGGAGGCCGCGTCGGGAAGGGTCTTACCGGCGAAAATGCCTGCGTTGTTTAAAGGTTAAGTATAATGTATTTTATGTTCCTACGGTTTATGGAAATGATAGTGTAATCTATTTTATGTTCTTACGGTTTATGGGAATGATAGTGTAATCTATGTATTTTTCCTTTCAGGTGGTTCCTTCTGTGTTGTTGGGTTACTTATACTGTTTTACTTAATCTCTACAGCTTTTGGCTATAATAATTAGGAATGAAAAACATTTTACTGTCAACTGTCTAATATATGTGTTTGTGTATTGATTAAAGCGTAACATAATAAAATCATGTGAATGAGTCTGTTTTAAATTAATAGCGTATAAAGGAAAGAGTGTTTGTCAAAGTGTGTTTGTACATCACAAACAATAGCGTGATAATATATATAGACATGATAAAGGAAGAGAAGAGTGTATTCTCCATAGAGTTAGGAAGAAAATAAAGAGAACATTCATGACGTAGCATGAAGTCAAATTACTGTTCATCGGCAGACATCTTGTGTGGCCCCATTAGAGTCCCTCTATACCGAGTACTGTGAGGATTGCCTTTTTCGATAGGAGGATGATTGCACCTCAGAGAGCCAATACTCGGAAAAGAGGGTCTCTAAATATGGAGCCAGTTAATATGGCAGAAATGCCTCGTCCCTTTCGTCTCTTGACTTCATTCCCCTCTCCAACAAAACAGCCTAAGGTTCCCTCTATTTATATTCCTAACTCTATGGTATTCTCTCAATAACCGCCCTATTAGGATATTCAGTACACTCTGTCAACTGACTATTGAAACTTTAACTATCACTCGGAAAACCTTGAGCAGCAATTGCCTTCGTGGTCTAGTAAACAAGTAATCGGACCCTGTGCTAGTGGACCTTGGTTCGAACCCGTTAACTGTTATTTTAGGGCTCTCGTCCACTGGATGCGGAAACGTGCGTATTGCGTGGTCGGATGAATACGCACGAAGTTTATTCGTGCGTAATCGTGCGAATTCTCCTCTGATGGAAAATAAGGCACCAAAGAAAACGGTAAAAGTGGGTGAATGAAATTTTATTGAAAGAAGAAAACAGTTTAGTGAATTTTCTCATTTGTGGAATAATTTAAAAGATGGCAAGCAGTATTTCGGCTACTTCCACATGAAACGCAATTTAACAACTTTCATAAAATCTTAAAACCTTTAACAAGAAATCGAAATGTTTATCAATTAATGCTATTGAATGTTAATAAAACGTCCGACGTGTTCATTTCTCTTGCAACTTCCAGCAACAATTTGCTTTGACCTTGTTTCAAACCAAAAACAATTACTGTTCGTACGAATAAGGGTTCTTTTTCATGAAAGCTCGCGCTGTTTGCTTTGCTTGCAATTTTTGTATTTTTTTATTATTATTTGGGGCCCGCCTTACCACCCCTGCCTCTTTCCATCCATTGCACAGGTTGAGTTGTACACTTTCAAGGACGTGCATCACGCACATATTTATACTTCTCAGCCTGGGGCAGGCTTATCCCTAGAGATTGTTGGATTGCCGGAATTCCGGCATTCCAAGAATCTCTTATGTTCCACCTGTTGAGACAGCTGGTGTTGCGGGATGGACTTATGATCAGGCATCCTGCATGTTCTCCTGGTCTATGTTCCTAATATGATGGAACATTTACATGGGAGGGGTCCCTACCTACTTTATTTTCTTTTTGCACAAACACATACAACACATAAAGACACAGACAGGACAAAACAGGACGACATAACATAAACTTAAGTTTGGCTTCTTCTTCTTCTGCTTCCCCTGTAACGAAATTAGAATAAAAAGGTTATATTCTGCATTCCTTGGGCATTATGTCTTCCCTCCGGGCTGCATCCTCCTCTCGTCACAAGGTTGGCCTACTTTCTACTTCTTTCTTGTTCTTCATCGTTCACATTTTGAGCCATTGGGGTAGATGAATTGAAGATTATGGTTTCTTTCTTCCTTTTTGGAAAGTTTTGCTTCCTGGTGGTTCACCGCACTCTCCTTTCCTCCTCATTCTTCTCTACTCTCCATATGTTTCATTTAAACACATTCACTCGCACACATTCACACGAAGATATTATAAGCACTGTTTGACCTCAGGTTGCGGTTTCCGTAACTTTTAGATGTTTGTTAATTCTTTGTTTGTTCCACTAAATATAACACTATCATCAAGCCTGGTTCCCTCCACCATATACACACTTACACTTTCACACTAATCGAGTGTCTCTCACCGAAGTTCCGGGCGAGGGACTCTTTGTTGCTGGAGTTCCCCATTGATGCTGATGTTTTCATTTTTCTTGAAGACGTTTTGCTATTATAGTGTATTTTACTTGATTTTCACCATTTTGACGTTGGAGTGTGTACTTTCATATTCTTTATTATCGCGGTTGACCCGATCGCGCGCGCCTGTTTGCCTGCACAGTCCGGTCATGTTTCACTAGATGTAACACTTATGAGATATTTTACGGATCGCCACGCCCCAGAGTGCGCCTCCCGGCCAGGTATCTTTTCCTATAAAATGCAGACACTTTATCTGCCGTATCCCGGAGGACCGTCACCACTTCTGGTCTTCTCAGATCCTCTGTGACGGGTCTCTCCCCCAGAAGGGCTCTTTGGTCTCTAACCAGTTCTTCTGTTTCTCTATATCTGAGGATCACGTGGTCCGGGGAAGCAATCACCCCGCAGACGTGGCACATATTATCTTTAACTAGTTTTAAATCCTTCAGTCTCTGACGGTAGGGCCCATGACCGGTAACGAAATGCAGTAGACCTCCTTCCAGTTCTAGGTTCATGTTTGCCCTCTCTGTCACGTCTGGAAACATGCTGAACACTCTTCTAGCCTTAGATGTTTCATTCCAGAATCTTTGGCACGCACTGGTTAGTATTTCTTGAATTTCTCCCTTGCTTTCTGCTGCCTGATGTAAGATGTTCATAATTTTATCTCCTCTTCCTTTCTTTAACCAGTACGCGGCTCACATCCTTTTAATTTGAAGATGCATGGGCATGGTCGCGGTCGCCACCTGGAGTGCCTCCACCGGAGTGGTTCTATAGGCTCCTGTAGGACGGAATAAGATTTGTCTTTGAGATCTGTTGATAATTTGTATTTGTCTTATAACATCCATCCGGTGGCACCAGGCGCTGGCGGCACATCAAACAACGGAGCGAATTATGACATCGTGGTACATTCGTATGATATTGATTGGTATTATATAGTCGTTGGTAGCGATATTTACAATTTTATGTGATATTTTGATAGCTTTATTTTTTATTGTAGTCACATGGGATCTAAAATTCTACTTTTCATCGAGTAGTACACCTAGATATTTTATCTCTTTTTCTCTTTTAATTGTTTTCCCTTCTATCTTCATTATTGGTCCCCTATTGAAATTCAGTTTACCCTTAAATATTACATATTTCGTTTTTTCTGCTGATATTAATAGTTTATTGTTTTCGCACCACGATGTCATTCTTCCAATAATATGATTTGCTTTATCTTTTAGATCTTGCCTGCTTTTGCCCTTTATTACGAACGCCAGATCGTCCGCATATCCCACGACCCGTTCCACTTCTTCCAGTCCGTTCAGCAGTTCCAGACATGGCTGAAACATAACATCCCACACAATCGGCCCCAGCACTGAGCCCTGCGGGCATCCTTTCGTCTGAGCTTTGCTCACGACGCCATCAGCCGTATCTATTTCTATTGTTCTGTTTTGGAAGTAATCTTTTATTGTTTTCCAGACGTTTGGGTGAACTCGAATGTTTTTCAATTCCCTCAAAACTGATGGCCACCACACGTTATCAAATGCTCCGGCAATGTCAAAGAAGACTCCCATGACGTATTTGCAATTATCCTGCTTTAATCTATTTACTGCCTCGCAGAACTCATTTATTGCATCTTCAGTGGATTTACCCCGACGAAAGCCATATTGTAGGTTACAGTGTTCTAGGTTTTCTCTTTTGTCATTAATTCTGTTAATTAATACTTTTTAAAAAAAATTGCTGATTACGTTAAGCAAGCAGATAGGTCTGTATGATTTGTGATTCGGCTTATCCTGTCCGTTATACAAAATAATTAGGTTTGCTTTTTTCCATATTTCTGGGAATCTTCCTTGACGTAGGCATTCATTGTATAATTTTGCTAAATATGGCGCCGCGATTTAAAGTAGCCAACTGAAACACGTGGTGTACCGTGACATAGTTTTATTACGTGTTGTAACACGTATTTCAATTGTCTACTTACCCAAATCGCAAGCAATGCAAGCGTTCATGAAATCCAGCCTTAAATTCAAACAGAATTGGACGTATTCGCATGTCGCAACTATGCACACGGAAACGGACGAACATTCCGCTGCCAATGGACGATGTCCAGCTGACACATATGTGTTTGGAGCGTTCGTCCGTTAACGCACGTAATTGTCCGAACACGCAATTCACAGATTTGCGCATCCAGTGGACGAGAGGCCTTAAAGGAACATTTCATTTACTTCGTTGCTTCTTTCGAGAAATGCTCTGCTTCAATCAAATAGGTTAGAAAAGTCAGTTAAGATTATTTTTTCTTTATACACACTGGAAACATTGATCACAAAATTCACAGATGTAGACTAACAAATCAGGTTAGATTATTTTTTTATAATACGCGTTGCAAACAGGAAACATCACGTCAGGGGGTTACTACGACGATCGCGTCGGAAAAGAAGGATTCAACCTTGAGTAAAGCTGATAATAGAAAGCGCTACCATGATGTCATACGAAACCAAAGTTACGGTTCAGCGACAGCCATATTGTGTTGCCCGTTAAAGCATTTCTAAGCAAGTCTATGAGTCAGCCGGCGGCCTTTTTGAAACGCACATTTCTGTCGTGTGACTAATATACAGCACAACAGATCTGGGACATTTTCAGCATTTTACAAGTGTGAATTGTCTGCGGGACAGCTGCATTTTCGAACAACGATAGCTATTTAGAAGATTTCATCTCACATGAGCGCTTCTCAATAATAACTTTCTCTTCTCTTAAAGATTGAGAAGGTAATATTCGGGATAGAGGGCCTCTAAGTATGGGGCCAGTCAATGTGGTGGAAGTGACTCGTCCCTTCTGTCTCTTGACTTCACCATGGATTGACTGACCCAATACAATTAAGCTGGGTCAACTTGACGCCGGTTTTCGATTAATCTAGCCTGGTGAATTGGGATTTACCATAGAGTTAGGAATATAAATAGAGGGAACCTTAGGCTGTTTTGTTGGAGAGGGGAATGAAGCCAAGAGACGGAAGGGACGAGGCATTTCGGCCATATTAACTGGCCTCATATTTAGAGACCCTCTTTTTCGAATATTGCCTCTCTGAAGTGCACTCATCCTCATATCGAAAAAGGCAATCCTCACAGTACTCGGTATAGAGGGACTCTAATAGGGTCACACAAGATGGCTGCCATTGAACCGTAATTTGGCTTCATGTTACGTCATGTATGCTCTCTATTTTCTTCCTAACTCTATGGGATTTACTTGTGTCTTATTGGTTGGCCTATGTCTGGGTGTGTGGAAGCAAAGAATGGTTGAAGATCTAGCTAAGGAAGAGAGAAGAAAGATTGGAATATTTTAAATATTGTATTGTACGGAACATGATGTTCAGTTTTTTAATCAGTTACACCTGCCAGGTACTCATGGCTTGTGCTGGTAGCTAGAAGTACATCCGTCTCCCGCATTTAGATCCAGGGGCTTCACTTCCCTCGCGCACAAACATCTTCACGTTACCTCTATTTTATACCCAACTCTATGGATTCAATGTGTATAGAACTAGCTAATAGGTTGCCTCACACATTACGTCATTGATTTATCCAGACATCTTGATATGCAATTCCAGAATGTAAAAGTAGGAAATACTTAAAAGTGATCAGCATGTAAAAACCGCAAGAATTTTTTTTCAGATCGGCGCGCAGGGCTGGGCAGCCATTTTGGCAACTTCCGGAGCACACTTGGAAACACTTCCGGTACGGCACAGAACTTTTGCCTAAAAAAAAGAACTTTTGAGTAAACAGTACTTTTGCGTATGCCCACCGCTAACAGGGGGCTGCGCCCCCCCGCGGCTAACGCCGCCCAGCTCCCTTCGGACGCACCCTCCCCCCCTTGCACACCTCGCTATCGCTCGGTGTGCATCCTGCCCTGGTGGGTTTATATACATCCTAGCTTTTAGTGGCATCTTTTAAAATTGTAAATCACAACTTTTATTAAATTTATTTTTGTGTATTTACATATAAAACGAAAAAACTTTAACTTTCTTTAAAAAAAAAAAAAAAAGTAAAAAGTCGACGCCAGGGTTTGAACCTTGGACCCTTAGATTAGCTTTCCAACGTCTTGACCAGAAGACCAAACTGTAGCTGCCGGATTGAGCGCTTCTCGCTGTTATTTATCGTTCAGGATAAGCGAGAGTGGGCTATTCCTACAGGAAGTGTTTTCAAGTGTGCTCCGGAAGTTGCCAAAATGGCTGCCCAGCCCTGCGCGCCGATCTGATAAAAAAATCTTGCGTAAAAACCGACGTTTTACTCTTTTTTGTGTTGGTTAATTAAACCTAATTATTTTGCCTAATTTTAGGATAATGTTGTATTTGTTATAGACTAATTATAGGGTAAACGTACCAGTTATTGGCACCTTTAGACCACTGTCGTTTTGAAACTGGAAGTGGCAAACTATTCAGGCTTTATTTTTCTGTTCATGGTTAACTGTGAACTCTTAGATCTTTCCCGAAATTAATTTTACAGGGAAATATTAAAAATGCAGAACATATATCAATTTTTTAAAATCAATTATTTTTTGCAAAACATAGTTGGTACCCTCTAACCCAGAGATTCCACCAGCATTTTCAGTTTGGAAATGTAAAGTCAAACTTGGGAGGGTGTAAGTGAAGTTTTGCACTTTTTTTTAAATCAATTTTTACCGTAAAAAAATAACATTTGGGGTACACTCGAGAATTTGGGGGAGACACTTCCTACAAGAGGTCTGGCAGAATCATTGCTCTGACCAGTAGTTGACACCCTCTTTGCATTTACGTTAACTGTACGTTTTTTTAGACCTGAAGACGCGTACCAGTTACTGACACTGTTGAGACCACTAGTTGGCATCCCTGCAAAATATTTTTACTTGTGAAGCAACGTTCTATGTGAAAATACTAGTCGTTGTCGTTTTTTATATCTTAATGGATGGAATGGCAATGTTAGAAAGCTGTTTTTTTTTGTTTTTTTTACAAAAAATGCTAATTATTTGTTCAATGCCAAATGAATGGACACTGTGGAAAAATGTCATCAGTTACTGGCACTCCCTAGTAGCACTTACTAGTTTAATGATTCCTACAATGCAAAAATAACTGTGTTAATTCAACACAATGCGGTGTCCCAGCGAGACTGCCACTTTTGTGTGTTCAATCAACACAACACACGGTGTTGATTTCGGTACTGTGAAAAAAAAGTTACGGCTACAGCTAGATTTGAGCATGGGTTGCTCAGTTAGAAGGCGAGCGTCTTATTGACTTGGCTAAATCATCAGACAGAAAAGGTACTAGATGGAAACGATATTTAGTGAACAACATTTGAATTAAACGACTACACTATAGATTTAAACAGTGTATGGGATGAAATATGTGTTGCTGAACCCCGAAAACAAACTAAGTTACTTGCACGACTCATCCCATGGTTTACACACTTCCTATTTGTCAATTGAGAACCAGAATTCCCATTCATTGAGAATATTCTATTTCTATGAAAGGAAGCAAGATGGCGACAGCCAAACACTTGAGCAGCATTACTGTTTTCTTATCGTAACAACATGTCAAATGCTGCGCTAGCTTTCATAGAAATTGAACATATTCTCAATAAATGGGGATTGTGATCCATAATTGACCGATGGAAAAGTGATTATTAAATCATGGCATAAGTCGTGAGAGTAACTTTGTTTGTGTTTGGGGTTCAGCAAAAATTTTTTTAATACTCTTTATTGTTTCAATTTAATGCTCTTTCCGTCTGACGATTTAGCGAAGTTAGTAAGATGCTCAACTTCTAACAGAGCAATCCATGTTTGCTGCGGCCATAACTTTTTTTTTCTCCCAGTACCGAAATAAACACCGTGTGTTGTGTTGATTTAACACCCAAAAGTGGTAGTCACGCTGGGACACCGCATTGTGTTGAATTAACACAGCTATTTTTACTGTGTAGGGACCCGTAAACATCATTCTACTTATTACATTACATTAAGAATAATTACATTATACCAATAAATAACTAGGAAAACGAAACCCTTAGCTTATCTGTTTAGATTTGATAAGTTGAATTTAAAGCTTAACATGGCTTTCCTGAAATTATCGCTTTAACCACGACAATAACACAAATGATGAATTTGGTGTGCAAAAGTCAATAGGGATGATTTTAATGAAAGCTTGCGTTGTTTGCGATTTGGGTGAGTAGCCAATTGGAACACGTGTTTTATCGCGTGCTTTATTGTAAAGTGTAAGCGTAACGCGTGTTTTAATTGGTTATTTACCGAAATCGCAAGCAAAGCAAGTAACGAAAGCTTCCATAAAAATCAGCCCTTACAGAAATAATAAGCAACATGTCAGGAACAATATAAGTTGTGGTAAATTATTTTCGACTTTATTTAGAAAAGAAATCTTGGGAGTGCCAATTTCAGAGACATTTACCCTATTTAATCAAATTAGTACGTATATCGATATTTAAATTAGCACTCTCCTAAATTCTGGCTAGTCACACCAAGAAAGCGAACAGACGTTATGTTCGGATTCAGATCATTTTGACCTATCCTTTAATTCCAACATCCTTGGATAAGTCATACGTCACGTGTAGGACAACCTATTAGTTAGTTGCTGAGTTACATACCTTGGTTGCTGAGTTAGTTTTATAAACGTTGAGAAGGCATCTGAGAAGATCAAAATATACAACCCATTGACCTATACAATCCTTTCAGCACTTGCCAATGATACAATAATGAGTGTAGGGAATACAATAAAATTATGTTTGGTTTCAGCAAAAAGAAAATTGTTAACTCTCTTAACGTGCAAATGCGTAATGGAAAACTTATGCGTAGTAGCATTTTGTATGTGGTTTTGCAGTACTTTTTTGGAGATCTTTGTACTGGTACTTATTTTGCTAGGTTTCTTTGTATGGAATATACTGGAACTAGTCATGTCACTTGCATTTGATCCTAGATATTCAATTGCAGTGAACCGCACGTATATTGCTTTGCATATTGTCTTGCGAGCCGTTTTGTATGCCATTTACGAAGTTACTTCGACGTGTATTTTTGCAATTGTTGGTGTCATATTAGCCATGCATGATGCATACTTGGTTCTCACAGGAAATCCGAAAGGTAAGATCATATACAAACACCATTAGCATGTTGACTTTAGATCAGATACATGAACAGTATTAAATTTACCCGGACTTTTCTATATATAGATAACGGCATCTCTTTAGTATACGTCAGGCGTTCCATTTGGAACCATAAATGGAGCAGTCGTAGATAGTGTCTGTTGAAGGTGATGCGCATGACGTATAATGAAGAAATATCGAACCTGGCTTCTTCTAACCCGTCTTTGTTCGCTTTCGCTCACTCGACATACCGTTCGTGATTTTTGTAGCAAAACGTTAATAAATATACGGAAATAAACACAGGGTTTCTTCCAGAAGATTTCCTTCAGGGGGCACACGAAAATTTAAAGTAATGTATATTGAATCCAATGTATAAAATACTTACCTAATATAACAATAATGTTACTTAATATGTCGTACTTCCTTAGTTAACCTCAAAATAACATGAACAATATAGAATCTGCTACTATATACGTATGAGTAATACACGTGTTGAGACTGATTCTTTCGAGGGAGCGGTTGAAAGACGTCCTCTCCGAAAATATGCCTGAAAGAAACAGTGAATAAACATGTCACTATGACGCAATATTCCCATGATTCCGATTCATAAACCTGTGATTTATTTCGTTCGGAAAAATCACGCCCGAGTAATACCTAGATCGTTGGCCAGCATATCTTTATACATTGTGAAAATAATGAATCATTCGAATTTATCTTTGATTTGTTGCTAAGGGTTAGGTTAGGTTATTTAATGTTAATAGGGGAATGGGAGACAAAGCGAATAATTGAATTTACAACGTTTTAATAAGAGATGACAGCCAAACCATTTTTTTTGTGGCTTATGACGTCACTAATGAAGGAACACAAGGTCGTCGAGATTGAACGTTGGTGTGTTGTGTGGTAAAGACTAACTAACTATGGCTTACGGAACTCGCAAGTTCATCGTCGCAGTTACAAACGTTCGTCATTGGATTATATCCGGGGCAATATTAAGCCAGTTTCATCCTGAACATCTACCCCTCGAAGATCTCTAATATTGTCATCCCAACGGTCTTCCCAAAGACCTCTTTACCTCAGTTTACCAAAAACAATGTAATATAATATTGGTTTTCCCTCATCCGAGTTACATGGCCTGTTCATCTTAGTCCTCGCAATAAATTCGCAAGTTATATGCTTTGTTAGGGCCAATGGACAATATTATGTCGGCAGAGTTGTTTTATGGTTGGTTGGATTTCCAACCATGACTCAACCACTAAAGCCTCAGATAGCCCAGTTGTTGGTCTAATGTTGAAAAACTAACAAAGGGCCAGCCAGCGTGACGAATAACGTGTGCATGGTTGTTAATATTTGGGGATAATACATCGTGAGGCCAACCGTAAATAATACCTTATAACATGAATGTGCTTAATGCTTATTTCTATAACCAATCACCAACACACATGGTATAGTTTCACTTCCAGTTGAGGGAAATGAAAATGGGATTGGACACTGCTAATTTCTGCTCTAAATTTGCAGCAAAAACATGGCTGTCATTACAACGTTCGCGCGAGCACACGTACTCATAGATCAGTACATAGAAAATGTTTTGTAAAGAAAAATTCAATTGTATATTTCTGTTATTGTTAGTTATTTTGTATGTTTATAACACGTGTTAAAAAAGTAACATGTATAAAACTTTCCCTCTTTGTATGTCATCACATTCCATGTCTGATTACAGGAAATACATATTCGAAGTGTGATTCTTTTTCGAAGCCTCCTTAGCCAAGTGGATGATAAGAAGACCGCGGTCAGCAAGTCGCGAGTTCGAATCCAAGTGAATACAATTGGAAAAATTCTCAACTATAAATGAAGACGGGAAAATGAAATATGTAATAGAGGAAGGACGGAATAAAAAAAAAATCAAGATCATGTTTATTATTTTTAAATACGTAATTCCTTTATTAAATCAGTCAATTTGCATATAATTGGCACATCACTTTTAATGCAAACGGCCAAATAGTACATATATATGCCGAACCGTACAGAAAAAAACCGTTTTATCTCATGTTCAAACATACAATCAGATTTTCGTTGGCCTAACATGATTTTGCTACTTGGGGTTACTGATCATGTCGGGCGAATCATAGTCTGCGAAATTCTTCATTGTGTAGTCTCCTTCAGTCTGCGGTCAGCTCATCACGCTTTCTGAAAAATTTCAAGTTGTAGGTTTTTTCAAAATCTTTCCCTAGTATTTTTTTTTGGGGGGGGGGGTGAAAGCAGGATAAACGAACAATGTGTGACGTTAGCTTTCTTTTCATACTTTAAAGTAATTGCAGCTATGACGTACGGTATAGAAAGTCTTGTCAGCTTGGGGCAAAGTGAATAATTCTGTGCGTGGCAAAGCAAAGAGTGATATTCTTATATGGTAAAAGTTCTTTGCCTTTATGTTTATTTTCAATATGTACCCACGTATTTATATATTTTCTGGCTGAATAATAATGATGTTGAAGTCGTTTTTAGTTTGGATTTTAAAGTATAATTAATTTTTTTGTATTTTCGTGTTTAACTCAGAATTTTTGTGTGTAAGTTTAAGTTGATTCATTTTCCCCTCTGCTGTGATTCGCTTTGGTTCACGATAGGGGGCAAAGCGAATAAATTATACTGTTAAAGAATTTTAGTAATATTATTTGCTTATAGGTTTCGTTCACCATTCTTGTGCTGCTACCTGGAAGTTGAATAGTCAGAGTCCAAGTTTTACTTTACTGTACGTACTTTTAGTTGCTGTTCAAAGCTGTTAAAATTAAGTGATCCACTTTGCCCCCCTTTCCTCTATGTGTTAAATGCAATGGAAGTGACTTTTCTTAACGGTGGTATAGTAAATTCATTCAGGTGGATCAGTGTTCCAGAACCGTCCCAGTTTTTGTTGCTATCTCTGCGATTACAAGAAGCGATATACTCGTACTCCGAATGACATGTAAGTTTAAGTCCACTTCGAAGTTTACTGTTTGAATTTGAATTTTATTTATGGCCTTTAGGTATCTCAGGCCGCAAGTTTACTATTTAACCAATACGTTAGTCTGTTTCACTGGACTTAGACGTTCTCATGAGCAATCACACAATAGGGAATTTATTATTGCTTTAGTGGCACATTATTTTTGGAACTGCAACTGTATCCACTTAAGTCAAGAAGATTGGATTAGGTTAGATCTCTAATCCCCAAGCAAAAGAACATTTTTGGGCCTTGATTTCGAAGATTTTTGGTACATGAGTTGTATGTGTTCAGGATATGAAAAATCCAAATGTTTAGGTTTTTTTAGGTCAGTGGTTTTGGAATTATCAATTTTCAAAAGTTAGATTTTTTTTTTTTAGAGCACCGTATTTGCAATCACTGATGCTAGAAAAGAGATTGAGGACTCGTTTTAAAGCTCTTTCGATCGAACGTTTTAATTTGATATAGAATAGAACTTACTGTAGTAAAAACTGTTTAAACCATTTTCAAAATTTCGATTTTTGAAAATCTCAAAAACACTATTTTTGATTTAAAAAAATATATGAGCTTACAAATAGTGGCTAGAGGTATGCAGAGGTATCAAATGTATATCAAATTGAAACACATGTAAAGGGCTTTAAAACGATTCCAGCATAAGTGATTCCAGAGCTATACGGTGTTTTTTTTTTGTGTGTGTGTGTATTGTGTTGTGAAATTTTCGATTTTTTTTTCTCAAATTTTGATCATTGATATTTTGAAAACACACTGTCCCTAGAACTCTAAACGTTCCAAATTTTTATATCCTTAACACATACAACTCAGGACCTCGGAATGGCCGAGGGGTTAGTGCGCCCGCTTTCTGTGCGCGTGGTCACGGTTTCAATTCCGCCGGGGTCTAGTGAACGGAGTGATTCGAAGCCCACTTTAATAAAAAACTGTAGGTCCCGTCCTTAGGAGCTCAGCAGCTCGTTTAGGACGTTAATAATAATTCATTCACATACAACTCATGTACAACCAAATATCATTGAATCCAGGACCTCTAAATCCAGAACCCTGGATGATTTGACATGGAATGACCCGTTACTTTACTTTATATAGACCGTTAACAAATAACGTTACACCAGGATCTCTAAATAAGCACCTAAGGGGAAGAGAGCACGTTACACTTACTGCTTCAAAGTCTAAATTATAGTCGTTCTAAAATTAGCTAAACGTCAAATTGTTACTTTAAATCGTCTTCACTTCGGTTTAATTTAAGTAAGGGTAAGCAAATATGTGCTGAGTAAAATTTCGTAAACAAAATAGAAAGTCTTGATAACATTTGAAAGCCACATTAAATGAATATGCTTTGTCCTTTTTTGGCCAAATTACGATACTAGTGTCATCTGTTTGCTCATTGCAGAACATTTTTTTTAAAGCAAATTAATCTTGCATGAAGAGAATATGGACAGTCTGCCGTAACAAGCAAATCTTCATTTGCTGTGCAGGTATGCTGAGTATGAATGGGCGCATGCGCAGAATGAATAAAAGGGTTTCTTTTCGTAACCGTGCACGCAAGTCTGATCAAATGTTTGTTGCCTCTATTTTGATTGAATTACTTTGGTAGAAATGGAAAATATTCTCAGTGAATGGGGATTCCGATACCTAATTAACGAATAGAAAAGTGATTAAAATCTGGTTTAAGTCTTGGTAGCAACTTAGATTATGTCTTCGGGGTTCAGACATAAACACTTCTGACACACTATAGTAGGCTATGCTGTTTTGATCTAGCGTTTTCTTATGGTTGGCAGTTTAGTCCTGTCAGTAATCTTGTCTTTTTTTTTCTTTTGCTGGAACTATCCCAGAAAGTTGAATGATAGGTGGTTTTTATTTGTCAAGTTACAGGGAATTTCAGACAGCTACCCAGCAAAAGAGGTGGTGTTGATTCAACCACATAGTAAAAAATCCTCACTGTAGGAGGTAAAGAGTGGAAACCCTTCTTACTCAAGGCAATAATAAATCATTATATGCAAGGTAGAAAAGAACTGTGGATGTCACAATGCTTTGGATGGCAAGCAACTTTCTACATGCATATATGGCTTAGGTGGCAATACTTGCAGCAGTTCACTCTTTATTTGTTCTTTTCAAATAATCACCACTGTTTACGCAACGTGGCAGCACTTACAGTTCAGGAGATGGTAGTGGCCTCTACTGGCGTTATCACGTAACTCTTTGAACGATGGATCGTAGATAAACTGGCGGTATTCCTTCTGTGTATACGTATTTTATTCTGTGACTCAACGCTTTTCGGTGTTCCAGGGCGGTCACCATTTTTATGTGTTAAATCAACAAAAACTCACGTTATTGGTTTCCGTACTGGGAGTAGGAGGAAAAAAAATAGAATCCTGAAGGGAGATTTGAGCATGGGT
The DNA here is from genome assembly GCA_022664845.1 of Lepisma saccharinum. Taxonomy (NCBI): domain Eukaryota; kingdom Metazoa; phylum Arthropoda; class Insecta; order Zygentoma; family Lepismatidae; genus Lepisma; species Lepisma saccharinum. The sequence continues at coordinate 89,303 of JAGDQP010003727.1, forward strand.
TACTCAGAACTCTAGCGTCTTACTGACTGTGCTAAATTACCAGACACAAGAAACACTAGATTCAAACAGCATAGAGGATCAGAAATTCGTTTCCCGAACCACGAAAACAAAGATACTCCGCCGACTTACGCTTTGGTTTAATCACTTTTCTGTTTGTCAATTAGAGGTCAGAATTCCCATTCATTGAGAATATGTTCCATTTTTATGAAGGCAAGCGATCAAGATGGCGACAGCAAACACTTGACCAGTATTACTGCTAACAACATGTTAAATCCTGGTCAAGTGTTTGCTGTTGCTAACTTGTTCGCTTGCCTTCATAGAAATGGAACATATTCTCAATGAATGGGAATTCTGATCCTTAATTGATAAATAGAAAAGCGATTAAACCAGGGTATAACTCATGGGCATAACAACTTTGCTTGTTTGAGGAGTTCAGCAACGCATTTGCGATCCTCTATACTGTTTGAATGTCCTTTCCGTTGGCGATTTACCGAAGTCGATAAGACGTTGAACTTCTAACTGAGCAATCCATGTTCAAGTCTCCTTTTACTCTTTTTTTTTTTTTACATTCTTTTATTTTGTTCACAATGGTTCGTTGTGTCCTCAAATCTTGCAACGTTAATTTAACTCATTTCCCGACGTCGTACAAATGATGAAATTTTGCACAGCGACGTAAGTCGGGTGACAATACAAACAATATTCCATTGTGGACTTCTTTGTCCTAATATAAATACTAGCCTACAACGATGTTGCATTTGGTTGGTTGCAGGGAACTTTAGGCTTTGGGTCACAAAATATTAGCTTGAAAAAAATAAAAGAAATGTCCGAACACTATAATAACTCGAAAAAATAATAAAAAGAACTTTTTAAAATAATTAAATAAAATATATAACATTTTAAAGACAACTTTTTTTTAAACAATTCGTACTAGAAAGTAAAAAAATAATTTTGTTTATGCATGACTAAAAAGAAAAGCATGAGGCGCGCCAATCCAGAATTTATAAAGTGACTGTATATAAGAGCTTCTCTTTTTAGTCATGCATAAACATTTTTTTTTTTACTTTTGAGTACGAATTGGTTAAGAAAAGTATTTCTTTAAAAAGTGTATTTCTATCATTTTTTTGTCCTTGTACCGAAATCAACATCGTGTGTTGTGTTAATTTCACACAAAAATATGGTAATCGTCCTGGACAGCAAAAAGTGTTGAATTGAATCAACACTGGTATTTTTTGCTATGCTGGTCAACAGATATCATGCGGGCCGGTTGTGGCACTTTGGGCGTCTACTGATAAGGCGTGATATATATAGTCGGCAATTAAGGTTTGTGTAAAGCAACGATCTCTACCAAATGGCAACACTGCCTTCGTATGTCTCTAATGTTACTTTTACGTTGCATGAAATTTCCAATCCTGCTCCTACAAATTCAATTCTAGAGAGTTCAAACTTTCAGAGAATAAAGTTCATAAACATTGCAAGAGTTCTAACTGTGCAGATTTTTTCATTTTATTTTTGTTAGTGTTAAAAGAGCAATGTTGTTGTGAATATGAAAACCTATAACAATGAAGCTCTTTCAATAATGAACAAACAATTCTGCACGGATAGAACTCTTAAAATGGTTATGAAGAACTTTCTTCTGTGAAAGTTTGAACTCTCTAGGCTTGAATTTGTAGGAGCAACATTGGAATTTCATGCAACGTAAAAGTACATTAGAGACATACGATGGCAGTGCTGCCATCTAGTGTTAAAATTTTAAATATTTTTATGGCCTTTAGGCATCTAAACCTCAGGCCAGGATAGGGGAGAGGATAGGATAGGATTCGAGAAGGTGTCGGCTAGGCCTATGAAGAAGGTGCCATCCCGACATTTGGTGTGA
>JAGDQP010003728.1:0-18562 GCA_022664845.1 Lepisma saccharinum
ACTTCTAAAAGGTTTTAAAAACAAAAAATACTGTTACGTAACCAAAAGACAATAAAATAACTAATTGAAACTTGTTCTAAGGAATTAAAAAATCGTTTAAAACTCGACTAAATGCAGTTTGTGAATATACACTGTGACTCCTTCCCCCATCCCATGTTTATAGAAGCAGCTTATCATGGTACACTTCATTTCATGTTCAAGAATCGAGAACATTAAACTTCTTGCAAAATAAATATTAATTATACTAAATATTTCAAGACAATTGAGGATATTAGTTTACCTTCACTGCAAAAAACTGGGAGGTCCCCTCCCCGCCCCGGCCTAGAACCGCCTCTGCCTACTTAGAAAAATCCCTTGTCCACCCATTGCACAGTTTTGAAATACATTTTTTTAATAGAAAAGGTTTGATTAGGATTGCTACTCGTCCCGGAAAATCCGGGACCGTACCAGAATCGAGATCTGCTTCCCAGTATCCCGGAAATATTTCTCGGAACGTATAAATGTCCCGGTTTGCATCGAAGAATAGATGAAGGGGAAAATATTGTTTCCTTTCTTTTTACACGACTATATTCATTTCAGTTAATGAGTTTTTAAAAATTCTTGACTACATAGAACAATGATTTAATTCAAGTTCGCGATTCAATTCACCTTAATATTCCTCCTGTTTCGGAGATATTTGAACCACCGATTGAATTTCTTGTAATTTCCCCTGACCATAACAATGCCAAGAAAAAAGGAAACTTGATTTAGTAAAATCGGCAAGGCAACAATGAGAAATTTTTAAAAATTTAGATAAAATAAAAACTTATGAGTTGGGAAAATGTATTTCCTTGTATTATTGATTGTAGATTTTTTTAAAACTTTTTCTTCCTATTACACAACAATGGGGACGTACTTCGACCATGGAATATTTTAACAATTTTAGAAGTATCATTTTTATTGCGATTACTTAGATGCAGATCAATTTTAGAAGTAGTATCATTTTCATTGCGATTATTTAGATGCAGAGTGTTGGATATAAAATTGACGGTTGTTAACACAAAGATAAGAAATAAAGTGTTTAACCCTTTTTTATTTTGCACATTTCAAAGATTTTCGTAAATTGGTAGCGTTCCGGATTTTCTCTCTTGAAATATAGCATTGAAGTATTTGAGGGTACCATGACGCCGGAGTTGTTCTGTTTTTGGAAATATCAAGCTCTAAAACTCATTTTCCTACGCTTTCGGAAGTCTATATGGTTGAAATGAAACATTTATCTTTTTTGTTTCCATATTAGGAATCCCGTGAAAATGTTTTGTCGGTGTAATTTTGCCTGTATATAACAAAAGGTAAATTTTACACGAGTAGATAAGAAAAAATGCTCCTGCACAAATTTATTTCCTGCAGAGTGGTCATCAAAATTAAAATTAAAAATCTTATGGAACAATATGGAATGGAAAAAACTTATCAGTTACAACTAAAAAGAAAACGCGTAACTATAAAAATTACTCGTCGTAAGAGAAATTTAGTTTGCTAAAAATCATAATAAACATATTAGAATATTTTTATAGCCTCTTTCTGGATTTCGGTCACATGGCCTCTTGGGGTGATGTCTGTTGCTGAGTTGTGTTCAGATTTAATCCATTCTTGTTTTTCATATCCTCCCCCTCTCAGCAGGAAGGAATGAAATTCTAGTGTCTAGTCCATTGACAGATATGAAAAACAAGGCACGAATTGTAAGCTACTCATATTTGTAAGTGAGTTTGAACTACTGCTAAGGTCAGAGCATAGTTACTGGGGAAGCTAAAGTGCGCAGGTGTGGATTTCGGCTCTGGACTGGCCTCGCAGGGGGGTAACTCAAAAGTTTCCAAACTCCTAGCCGAACGAAGCAAAATAATAATGATAATAATAATAATAATAATAATTATTATTATTATTATTATGTAATGACCCGTTATACTGTCCCTAAAATGTACCCCTTCCAAGCAGTGGGCCAGGCCAAAAAATGAAACCGAAATCCACCCCTGACTATAGCTCAACATTTCCGGAATATTTTCCATGACTGTACATAGGTCTTGACAAAAAATGGCCTCAAATATACATAACTAAATTGTTGTTGCTATACACAACAGGAAATATAAGTAATAGTAATAATAACGTAATCACATCCTCCGCCTCCTTATAGGCTAAAATAAGCAGAAACCCGACCCCTTTCTCTTGTGCTTAAGTAAGACTTGTCAAATGTATTATTTCGTAGTAAAAAATATTTTTTTCTACACTTATGTTCAGTGATTCCGCCAGACCTGTCTGTGGGGGTGTTCCCCAAATCCTCGAGAATACTCCCGACTTTAACATTTTTGCGGTCAAAATCGATAGAAACCGTGCAAAACTACTTAGACCCTCCCAATTTTGATTTTACACTCCCCCAGACTGAAAATCGTGGCTGAAACCCTGCTTATGTTTTAAGCGAACCTTACGTAAGCAGTGCCCAGGGGGGCGATTCCCGAAAAGACGTTAGCTTGATCACGCGTACGACTCTCTAGCGTTGGAAGAGGTCGTGCGATTAGCAAAAAATGTATTCCTGACACATCACGTCTTAGCGCTGGTGCTCGTTAGGTTAAAATATTCAATCATTATACCTTGTGTAGAGGCTATAACTTTTCATCCAATCAGATTTGCGAGATTCCGGTCTGATTCAATTATCGATTGATCGAACGTATTAAATAATCGATCAGCGAAATTAAAGTTGAAGGCTAGAAAATATCAAACAAACGAGTTATAAAGTTACAGATGAACAAAATAAAAAATGATTGAATTTACGAAAAACAATCCATATTTGATTGCTGGAACACTTATATGAAAGAAAGGTGAAGAGAACTTGTGGCATGAATTGACGAAACTTCTAAAATCTGGAATTCCTCCAGGATTTACAGTTTCGGGGTGTAAAGTCAAAATTGAAAGGGTATAAGTGGAGTTTTGCACAGTTTTTATCGATTTTTGACGGCTAACATCTTAAAGACTTTAGATTCTTGTCGAGAATTTTAGGGGGATGTTGTCGATAATTTAGGGGGAGACACCCCCCACAGAGGTGTCTGGCGAAATCAGTTCTAAATTGCACGGGCAATGGTTGTAAGTCTGAAAGCATTGGAGAAAAGTATCTACTTAGGTTGTATTTTCCGGCTAAAATTTACTTTATCTACGCCAGCTATTGTGTCATATGTACGCTCTATACCGCGTATTTCCATATAAATTATTATCACAGACACACACACAGCGACAGCCAATAAGCCAAAAATTGTTACGAAAAGCGATGTGACATTATTAATTCGTTAAATACGTTTTTGAGTTGTTCAGTTCCAGCGGTTGACTGTCCAGATTGAGGTTTTCCCTCACCTTCCCGCTTCCTTTTCCTCCCTGTTTCGGCCTGAGCCTTAGATGGAAGACCGTAAATAAAATTAAGATGTTTTTGAATTCACCAGTTACATACGACGGCAGACGGACTAATATCGTTACTTCGTGTTATGAAGGACAAGTATTTTGATACGATAATCTCGGACAATATGCCTAGCAAGCAAAGACGGGTTAGAATAAGTCAAGTTAGACAATATATTTTATTATAAATGGTGCATATTACCTTTAACCAAAAGTGGTACGGTTTTAGCTCTCGCTTCAACACTCACACCATGTGCTTGTCCAGAACGCTGATGCATCTAAATAGGCCCATGACCTTTCCGCTCTTTCACTCTTATTTCACACCTGCATTACTCGAAACTGTTATGCTGGCCGAGCGGTCTGCGGCTGTAGATCATAGGCTCGAATGTCCCGTCAGCGGATGGGTGTGGATTTAACAGCTTAAGGCGAATCGTGACGGGCCGAAGTCCAAAGTTACTAGACTGGCCCATAACAAAATAAAGTTTAATTTTATTTTCGAAACTGTTATATTGTGCGTTTCAACACTTCTACACATGTTGGAAAGAATATATTTCTGCTTTAGATTCTATATTTTGGGGTAGATTAAGTAAATTTTACCATAGATGCAACCGCTTTCAGAACAAGCAGTTAGTGTGTGTTAAAGGAATAACTGAATTTTATTTGTGGTCTTTAGGTATCTAAGGCTCGGGCCGGGATATGGAGGCAAAGGAAACGGGTCGTTGAGGGAAAATGTTTGAAAAAGCTGTTAGCATGGTGGACCGCTGGAATCGAACAGCTAAAATACGTTGACCCCCCTCCCTATATAATGAAATATGGCTTTTCGTAACAACTTTTGGATTATTGGCTGTCGCTGTGTGTGTAAAGATGTGTATGTGATAATGTAAACTGTAAATGTATGTAGAAATGCAAACTGTGTTTTGATATGATCGAACTCATGAGATTCATGATAAATGGGCGAAAATAAATAAATATGAACATGTTCGCCGCCTACCCGGAAAACTAACAAGGTGGAGACACTGACGGCTCGACTACCTAATAGGCCTAGCATGATAATGCATTGGTTTTCTTTTTTTATAACAAAAAAGGACCCAAGGATTATAACAATTAATTACACTAATAATTTTCTTTTATCTTTTCTGGATAGTAATATTCAAGGAGACAAACTTAAGAAGATACTTTCACTTGTGACGGGTGTAGAATTCTGTGTCCTCTACGCATTTGGTCCAAATGAATAAGGCAAATTTCCCGACTTCTGTGTGTTCAAATGTACTTTTGTAAAGCGTATAACGAACCTTAAGGAAGCGCAAATTAAATTTACTCTATTATTGTAAAGAAGTCTTCTATAGTATACACAAGGGTTATAAAACTGGCGAGATCCTATCGTGTTCTCAATGCCGAAATATAACCTACTATATGCTCACAGAGTACAAGGGTGCTTTACTAACACTTTAAAAAAAATATATTTATGTACTACTTAAGAAAATGTACTGGTGAATGTAAGTTGGCAAAATTTATCTAATCTACAGCTGCCATATTTCTTGTAAAATGAGTATAGGTTTATATAATATGAAATATGTACGTAAACAATTATCATGTGAGCATAAAAAATGATATAATCATAAAATGATATAATCACACAACACAAACTTCGCATGTCATTAATAAATTTAGAGAATTACGACAGAGGGTAGTGGTAATTACCAAACTGAGAAAAGCGTAATTTTATCTAATGGGCTTGTTTCAAAAAGATTGTCGATACATACTAAAGAAAGGCCCACTAGTGAAAGTGTATTTTAAGTAGATCTCCTGTCATATTACAACAAGTAGTATCCAGAAAATTAAAAAAAGAAATTTATAGTAATTAACAATTACTTACGACCCTTGTGTTTCCGTCATCCTTCGTCCTCTTTTGGAGCATTTCATTATATATATTTTTTAATGTTTATACATGATCTTCTCCATGCATCGCTTAGTACTCTGCGGCCATATTTTTCCGTTAACGACTCATCAACTCTCTCGCTTCCTACCTCACGCTTAAAACGAAGACGTTAGACGCTCGCAAGCTATCGCCAAAAACGTTAACGAACGGTCAGGAATACAAATCAAAGCGTCGTTAACGACAGAAGTTCGACGCTCGCACTCCGTCTAACGTAATGTCTGTTCGGGAATCGGCCCCCTGATTTTGATTTTTACATAACTCAAAGCAGGAAGAAAAGGATAATTTATTTCTTCTGTACACAATTTTTCTTAGGTTTCACGTTTTAAATACTGTGAGAGCAGTATGAAGTACAAATTAAGAAATTATGACTAGTTACGCGTTATTGTACTCCATGCGGTAACAGCCCTAGGTGGCCTTGTAACAGCAGGAGGCAGGAAGCCACACAAGTGACGTTTTCCCGCCCGTTCTCCCGTTCGCTGAGCGTTACGGTGCAACATATGGAGGGCAAGTCTGATGTCAGATCCGGCAAGTCGCCATGGTAACCCACTATTTTACAGTCTAAAAAAAAACTGGTGTTTAACAGTAGGTTTGTAGTGATCGATATTCAACAACTCGTTATGGTTTTGTGCTTTGTGCCAGATTGTCATCATTACAATGAAAGTGATGGTTGCTTTTTTTCGATACTAAATAACTGAAACTTAAAAGGAAGTGGAAGGAGGCAATTACGTAAGTAGACATTTCTTGCAGTGTATGTTGAGAACTAGTCTTTTTCGCCTCCTACTTCCGCCTTGTATACACTTCCTCCCTCTTCAAGCGAACAGAACAGATTTCACTGTGCTATATCTATGGCACGCGACCAAGATTTTATTACTTTAGTCACGTGCCATATTAATACTACAGGAAACGAAATAATTTAACTAGAACTCTTTCTTTCTTTTAGAAAACATAATACAAATTCGTACTTTCTAACTCCTTTCAAAATTATAAACGAAGAAATTTATTGTTAGTTCAATTAGCGTCCAACAATTATTCTTTTCTCTTTCTTTCATTATTTTATCAGACATATACCATTTATTATATCGACATTACGTCCACAAGAACTTATTTTATTGTAAAAATATTCCGTAATTACGTGTTGGCAATTTTTTATAGCTTAATGATTCGCTTAACATCTGATAATTACATTACGCGATTTCATTGATTACAAATGCATGAGTATAAATTTCCCTTAAGGAGAACACAATAACAACACTTCGGATAACGCTAATGAAACCAATTTGTTCCTTCATAAATTTTCGTAACGATTACGGGTGACAAGAGACTATTTAAGTTAATAATGATTGAAATATCTTTGTTAACTATACAAAAGCATTTCCCAGATTTAATCCAAGTCACAGCTACTATATAAAAGTTTTGTTTTATAAGTATATGTAACTTTACCCCGGATGAAGTTATTACTAGTAGTATAATTAGTTTTATTTATATTTAATCTATTTACCCATTAATTTGTTTCACTTGATATTACGTAGCTCCGTATGCAAGTTTATACTAAATTTAAATAACAGCCTTAGATATTACAAGATGCCTTATTTTAGTCCTTTGTTTTAGCATTATTAGATTTTATACATTTAATTTGTTTCTGATTTCATAAATTTCATTAGTTTTTTACATGTTTATATTTTAATCCAATTTTCTTTTTTCTTTTCAAGTTCTAAGCTTTACCTATTTCCTATAAATTCATTTTATAAATTACACATACAAACATATTTCAACATGCACTTCCCAGAAAATTAGTGAACAGTTCTTCACAAGCTCCATCAAGGACAAAGTTTACCCCAGCGAGCAGCTGATACCATAAAACATATTTGGTAATTTCTACAAGAACTTCAGTAGAACTTGAACATCTTTAATTCCCATTGTGAGCAGCTTTTATCATCTACTGCAAGCAGAACGTCAGCTTCTAGCAGTACCGATTTGACAACAGTGGTGTCCCCACCAACTCTACTCACCAGCCAGTTACGCTGCAGTAAGACTAATATTCCTCCCACATCAAAGCTAACAACAGTGATCCACTCCATAATGTTGAATTACTATAGAAACTTCCTCTTTCAAATGAAATACCATCTTTCCAAGAAGAACATTCGCGGAGAAACCAATAATTGGAACGCTCAACAGAAGAAGATTTAACATACTTCAGTGAATAGCCCCAGTGAAAACTTCTCCTCAATGCAAAATAACAAGCAATATCCATTTATTGAAAATGTCATCGGACACTGTAATTGTAAATGGAAGTTGTAATTTCCTAGTTTCCGAAATTAGAAGAGCCAAACAACATTCCGTTAATAATATGTATAAGAAACGTATAATTAGTGTATTATTTAATGAACTTGTATCGCCATCAGTTAAGTGACATTACTCAGAGAACAATTTTCAGCTACATCTTTGTAAATATTTGACTCCTTACTTATGTACAGTCAGTGGACAGTTTTACTTCTCTTCAACTATACACGCTACGAACTTTTGGTAAATATATTTACATAATTATTTTTACATTTATTCAAACTTTTATAGGACATATTCAAATATAAATATTTATTCACTTATTCTTATGAACATTTAAAGGACTCTATTTCTGAATTCAACAATCCTTCAAAAGGAATTATTATTCTATGTTTATTTAATTGCTTTAATGTTGATTTTTTATGTCAAAATATTTTACATGTGTTAAATTTCACTAAAACCTCATTTTTTTGTTGATGTGCTTAGATTATTTTGTTACAGTATCTCCAACTGAAACATCGGTTCCAGTTTGAGTTACTTATCTAAAGGCCGCTTTAGACGATACAATTCCGTATAGAATTTCTATTGTATCCCAAGGCCGTATAGACTGTATACAATCCATAGTACGAGATTTTTCGTACGATAAATCATATAATATTGTATAGTGTTTTACACTGTACAATTTTGGATACGAGGGGATAATGGTGAAACTGCTGAAGTTTATAGTTGTGGCATCTCAGGCTTTTAGGGTACTTATGCCACATATATTTGTGAAAGTAGCCCATTTAAAAATAGAAAAGGATTAAAATATTGATAACAATGAATCTTGACACAACAGAAATTCAGTTTGTCTTAATACCACATTCTTGTACCAAGAGAATCTAACTTCAACTAGGTTTCAGTGGTTACGAAAGTGTCATAGCTTTACTTCTGTACTTCAATAAAGATATTTCAATGCGGACACTTAAAAAACGTTGAAAATTTTGCTGTCTTCGGTGATAAGTTCGGAATCATATGTGTTGGTTTTACAATATTCCTGAGTTAACAAGATATGTGACATTACACAGCACTTCAAAAGTATATAAATCGCGATATATTAATTCCTATTTGTACATATGGGGGCAATTAGTAATACTGCGGTTTTACGTTCCTATAAGCATAAAATATATGCAAAATACAAAAATGAGGAAAAATGTAGATTTTAGATGATTTATAGGCTCATTTCCCACAAGGTGCTTAGGTGTGAATAGAGAGGGTCAGCTATCTTAACCCTTGAATAAAAATTCGTTCGATTAATTACCTAGCTCACGTATTGACTTGCACAGGTCTGGCTTGACGTCGACGCTCGACTAACATTATGTCTACTTCTGTAATTACTGTTCAATGTATTTCATTTCGGATGCACAGAGCGTATATGATTATCAGAATCATTGGGGGGATATCATTGCAAAGATGCCGGTGTCGTCTACATTATTTCCTTTCATACATATCATGCCTACAGATAATTCGGTACTCTACGCACAAGAATAACAGAAAATCACGTTAACTGCATTGCACAATATATAAGAGAAGCAGTAGCTATTAGAACACATCAGAACTTTGTCATTATATTTTTAAACATATTAGTACCTTTTATGGCTATAGGAATACAAAACGTAGCATTTGAGCTATTGCCAGTCCCCTATGGCAGAAGTAGCTCAACTGCAGTGTCACCGACCTTTTTACACTTCCCCTTAAAACTTTGTTTTATATCTTTATACCTGTAATAGTTTATTATGCCATTATATATGTAAATTTCAGCATCAAGTAATAACATTAATATGTTCTCTTTGTCTCGTAATACATAACCAAACAGCCGAATAGGAAAACACGTTAGGAGGAATTCGATAACAATTTGAACAAAATATACGCTAGATATGTCGAAATCGTCGGTCAGGATGACACAAAGTTAGAGACGAACCCGGTCACCTTCCTCAGTGCTGCTTTGAAAACAACAACACCACAATTTAAATTACACTGGTTGAGAATAGTCTGCTTTGGAGAAACAGAAACAGCTAACATCTGAACAATCTTCCACCTTTACCATTCGTCCTTTCAAATTTTAAGAATTTTTTTTATCATTCCCCCTTTCCCTTTAATGAATAAATTGTATAATTAATTACGTTCTGTAGTGGTATGTAACATTCTCGCCACCGCTGGTGCTAAATTGACGTATGTACGCCATTATTTTGACGAAACTGGCATGTTTTGAGCATTACGGAGTTCACCTTTGGGCCCTTGGTTTAACCCGTTGACCTAACAGAGAAGCATGGGAATCTCCTGGCCGCGAGAAGCCGGAAGTTTGGTTGTGTCGACTGGGGAGAAAAGAAGTATCCCTGGCCAGAGATCTTAATTGTTGCTGCGTAACAGATCACCCCATACGTTTCCACACGTGTCAGATATTGTTTTAATTTTCGCAGTGTTTGAGAAGATTCGGGGAAGTGGAAACCTTCTCGGTTTATGTTAGAAGTCGAGGTAAGAATATTTCTTGATTTGCATGTTAACTCTTTCTTGAATAATCATATCCGGGCGACATTAGTTCGAAAACAGGAAAAAGTGGAGTTTCATACGAAATAAGACAAGTATATTTCATAGGATAAATATTCAAAGATAATCTATCTAACGATAGCTTTATATAAAGAAATATGTATACATAATATCAATATTTCTATTTGTAAATATGAATATAGATATATACGAGGTTACAACCAATATTGTATGTATAATCAGACAAGATTAAGACAACGAAACTACCTTATTTGTATACTTTACTATTATAGATGCTTGCACATTGTGTAATGGAATTGCTGGGTTATGTTTTGACACCTGTATAAGGAGAATTTGCTACAATAGTAGCATCTTTTATGAATAATTTCTACTCCAGATGTATGATTATTCTGCATATGATGTGTTTTTGCTTGTTTTCACACCTCCATTTGTATAGATGAATGAGATTTTAAATTCTGAGACGATGAAATATACATAATTTATATGTAGAACAATGCGACTTGAACCTAAATTACTGCAATAACGCTATTTGTGAGATAGTTACCGCACCAAAAGTGTACAAAGAAGTATATTTTATGTGTACAAATCTATCTTAACTTGAAATATCAGGTATATACTGCCTCAGAGGGCATGCAAAAACTATGTGAGAGAATTTCCGACGCTGCTTTTAAGTGAATTTACCTTAATATCGGCTGCTTGATGCTTCGGAGGTGATCTGAGACATGTATAAGACGTATTTGAACCAGATTTGAAATCTAAATTTAGCTTAATACAGGGTGTTTGTTGCTTTAAGCAATGGAAAACGTGTATAAGACGCCTTCCGGCCTGCATCTTTAACTAGAATTTACCCTATTAGCAACGGTTTTGAAGACTACTTTACTGCTTCACATGGGTATAAGAAGTATTCATTGGCGTTTTTAGGAGAAAACTGTTTTGAAATAGGATAAGAATGAATTAAACATCAAACTATCACTTCGGAGAACGTATTTAGCAGATAATTCAACTAGAAAAGAATTTTCCAACTACATTTTATATCGATTTACCCTCAGAAAGGATTATTTGGTGGCAATCTATAGGATAAAAAGTGACAAACGTGATTATGCTGTCTCTAAAGTAGTAACTTTTCAGATGAAATTGCAACTATTTCGGTGTTTATTAGCAGGAAGGGAGTTCTTGAAGCTACGTAGAGTCAATATATAACAAGAAAAGTGGCATTTGAAGTAGAAAGAACTTTAATAAAACATGAAAACACGGGTAAGTGATGCGAAACTCGGGGAATCATGGTCTTTCATTTACCGATAGGCGCTACGAAAGAGATATTCGAACATGATTTTTAGCAGAAAACTAGTATTTAAGATACTTTTGAAATGCGAAAATATAAGAATAACGCCATATTGGAGATTACTTGTTACAAAACAAGTAGTTGAATACGAAAATGGCGGCACCAAAGCGGGTGATTGCTTGAATTTGACCATACGCTATACAATTTTGTTAATATTAGACATTGAAATAGATATTTCAACACAAATATTAGAGAAACAAACTATATTTTCATGAAAATTATGCTACGAAGACTGTTTGCTTAGATTTTCTCGCTCGAGGAACTGTTCAGAATGAAGTGTAGACATTATTTTACTTGCACAATTACGTATTAAATGGAAAATCAAGGTTGGTCAATCAAACTTGCCTATATTATGCGCTTTATTAATACAAAGATAACTCCTAAGAACCACATTTAGTCAATATGTAACGAGAAAACCGTCATTGAAACTAGGTTGAACACGTATTTGAAGGCGAAAAGCACGGATCTACATAATACCGACTACTTTGAAAACATGAAGAACAATATATAGCGAGAAAACTCACATTTGAAGTAGCTTGAACATGATTTTAGGTAAAATCTTTTTTAAATGTATTGTTACGATTTTGCATGAAAAGACCGCTTCCTTAAGAAGACAAACAACAATTGAAGTAGTTTGAATGAAACGAAAGCTAGAAAGAACTGATTGTAGCTAAAGAGACTGTTTGAAACCACATTTACTTTTAATATAAGGAGAAAAATAAGGTCTATAGGAGTGCTTGATATGTCAATTCAAGTGTTTGACACCCCATAATTACAATGTAGATTTCGATTATACGTCATGGATTGATAAATCTGCCTTTTCTCAGTCCATTTAGGTGAACTAAAAGACTTATTATTCATATTAATGAAATAAAGTAGATATAACCTCTAGGTACGAGGGGGGCTGGAAAGTTCATGAAATCACCAAGAAGAAATAAAAATGGAAACATATCATTGTAGTCATTAGAAAGGTCATATATTGTGAACCTCTCATCCCGTATATGATCATTTTATCATTGTTATTTCGTTTGTTACAGGTTCTGTAAGCAGATATGGCGGAGGATCTAAGGACATTCGAGAAGAATGAGCTTCGCAGTGTCATCAAGTTTTTTGTGCTGCAAGACAAATCCTCGATGGAAATTCATAAAACTTTGCAGGATACTTTGGGGGAACACGCTCCTGGATATACAACAGTAGCGAAGTGGGTGAGGCGTTGTAAGACTGGTCATCGTGAGACTGAAGATGAACCTCGCTCAGGCAGGCCTTCAAGTGCAGTGACCACGGAAAACATCGACAAAGTGCATGACATGATCATGGAGGATAGGCGCATATCGCTCAAAAACATTGCTGCGGGTGTGCGGATATCACGTGAGCGTGTGGGTGTCATAATATCAGAATATTTGGACATGCGGAAGGTTAGTGCCAAATGGATCAAAAATGTTTGAATGCTGACCAGAAGAGAACACGGGTGCAGATGTCACAGGAAATTTTGCAAAAGTTTCAAAACCCTGGTGAGATCTTGCGCAGTCTGGTGACAGAAGATGAAACATGGCTGCACTACTATGATCCAGAGACTAAACAGCAATCCATGGAGTGGCGCCACAGTGGATCTCCTCGACCGAAGAAGTTCCGAAGCCAAAGATCAGCTGGGAAGGTGCTTGCATCGGTGTTTTGGGATAAGAACGGTGTCATCCTTATCAAATATCTTTAAAAGGGTGAAACCATCAATGCGGGGGTTTATTCCAACTATTTGATTGAGCTGAAGGAGGCTCTGAAGAAAAAACGTCGGGGGAAAGTGAGCAGAGGTATTCAGTTTCTCCAGGACAATGCACCCTCACACAAGGCTCATCAAACCATGCAATTGCTGGTGAATCTGGGCTTCACCTGTGTACCTCACTCACCCTACTCACCTGATCTGCCCCCCTTCGACTATCACCTCTTCCCACATCTCAAAGACACACATTTTCCATCCGATGAGGCACTCATTGCGGAGGTGAAGGGCTGGTTTAAAATAATAGTGTATTAAAATGGTTCATCCAGGTAAATTTCTTCTTGGTGATTTCATGAACTTTCCAGCCTCCCCTCATATAGTGTTTTGTAAGACAGATAAAGACAAATAGAGTTGGTAATAAGAAATTATACTTACTTTTATATCTTTCCCTGGCAGAATCTTTGGCTGTATGACGAAGGAATATTTCCTAAGTTTACGGGGATTCACTGGTGGTTGTTATCGCTTGATGCAAGAATATTTCCCGCATATGCCACCTTTTGCAGAACCCCCCTCAGAAACACACACAAAGACACACTGAGAAACTACCACCACACACCGAAAGTCCATGATTTGCTCCCATAGCTTGCGACCATGTTTGCTTGAAACCGGAAGAGTAGGAGACGGTTGGGGAAAAGAGTCTGTAAAAGAATATCACACATCCTCAGCCAGCTTACATTGCTGAACAAGCAGTGTTGACATCATACACTTAACAGTGTTTCCGTCTTAAAATAATTTAATAAGTTATTCATTACCATTTGTATAGTAATTCAACAACGACAACAAGAGTTACCAACTCATGCAATTTTTAAAGTGTTGCCATCTATCGATTATTTTAATAAAATGATATCACCTAGTTATCTTCTTGTCTGTTATAGTCACAATTTTTAGATTACATTTCCAAAACCAAACTCTCTTACTAGTATTGTTAGGTCACATACCTCATATTATACGGAGTGCAAAAGGAGTATTCAAAGCTGAACTTAATGACTGCAAAGCTTTTAAAAGTGTTGACCTCAACCTATAATACACTCGTCCCATGCAGGCATGTATAACCAGTAGGCTCTATGAATAAAATAGCATTTCTTTTAAACATTTTGTAGAGTTGTAACAAGAACTAAGTAAACAAACACTACCATACTGGGTAATGACGTCATTTGAATTTAAATAATCAGATTGGTTGATGAAGTCAATAAATTACCGTAACGATTCGATTGTGACTTAGTTTGCTGAAGTTGAACCAGGAAACAATGGCTAGTTGTGAGTACTTTCGCCGACGTGGCCGTCGAGTGTGTGCTGTCAGGTGTTGAAGAATGGACACCTTGCTTTAGTATAATTTGTGATGAGTGCTTTCACGATATTTCCTTTGACTTTGACCATGAGTGTGTTAAGTTAAGCAAGGAAATTACTCTACTTCGTATGGTTGACGTATTAACAACTCCCTTGGTTTGTGATCAGATATACCAGAAAACTGTTGTATCATACAATGATTCTATTGACGTACTGCATAAATTTCTTACGACTTACAAGAAGATGGTGACAGATTTCCAATGTAAGAACAGAATTCGTTTAATCTTATGGGTAAAAGATACACTGCATCCATGGACTTGTACTAACAAAGATCTTCACTCCTTCTAACTTTGAATATACACAAGGACTGGTGTTTGTATAGGAAATAAAACAACTGATCTGTACTAAGAAGGAACTTTTTTATTTGTGCATAAGAAACATACATACAGACTCCAAGATTTTTCCAAGTGATACAAACATTTTGTATTTATAGACTTGATACAAACTATTGAACAGTGATGCTTTTCGAGACAAGTGATACAAACAATGCTGAAATAAAAAACGACGGGTATAAATTATTGTGTTTAAAGACAGCTAATACAAAATACCGATACATAAAGTCAAATCATAGTAAGTTTTTTTCTTGTACAATGAAAAGGATATTATAATAAAAAGTTAACAAGAATTCTGATTTGCAATTTTTCAAACTCCTTTAACAACTTTACTTTACAATACAACATTACACATAAGTATTAAATAAAAATTACAAAAGTATTTGTTTTGAAAAAGTATTCGTAAGAAAAATTTCTTGTTTTACAAAAAAAATCGTAACAAATTTAGTTTTACTTCCACAATAAAGTATTTATGTTTTAAAAAATATTAGTAATAAAAAATTGTCTTTTAAAGAAAAAATGTAAAAAAAGCTTTCGTAACAAAAAAGTTTTAGTAAGAAAGAAAAATATTTCATAATAGTTTTAATAACAAAAAATTGTTAAGAAAAAAATTTCGTTAGAAAAAAGTTTGCAACAAAAAAGATTGGAACAAAAAGTTTTCCTAACAAAAGAGTTTTAGTAAGAAAGAAAAAAATTCGTAAAAATAGTTGGCAACAAAAAAAATTGGAACAAGAAGTTTTAGTAAGAAAGAAAAAATCCACCAGAAAAAGATCCTTATAAAAGTTTGCAACAAAAAAGTCGTAAGAAAAATATTTGTAAGAATCAAAGTTTGCAACAAAAAAGTGTTTTCTGTTTTACATAAACAATCGTAAGAAAATATTAGTTTTCACCTTTTCATCAAACACTGTTTTAAGATTTTACTTTACAAACGTTTGGTTATGATAGTGTTATTCGGGACCAGCAGCAGAAAAGAAATTGTTTCTAAGATACGAAGACAATCATTACGATGTGATTGAAACCATAACAGTATTTTTAGGTTATATTGGCTATTGTTATCATTGTCTTACACCTTATGAGGAACGTCGGTTCCATAAATGTAAATATTTATGTACTCATTGTGAAGAGTATCATGATGATAATGATAGTGGTATTGTGAAGGGTTTGAAATGTTGGTGTTGTCATCGTACGTTTCCCAACCAGACCTGCTATGATCAACACAAATCCAAAGCCAATGGTAAATCTGTATGTTATTATGTGCAGTGTGGAGTGAAAATCGATAGACGTAGCAGAAAAACAAAACATGTGTGTGGAGAACATTATTGTAAACTGTGTAACATTCACGTCGATGAAACACATTTCTGTTTTGTCAAACCCAGCAAACCAAAACGAGTTGAGAATATCCTTTATATTATCTGACGTAGAGACAATGTTACTAGACAGATAAAAATGGCGAACGTGAATATGTACCAAACTTAATTTGTGCATCTCATCGATGTCATCAGTGTAAGGATATAGACCAAAATTATATTTGTAGTGTTCGTGGTAATGTCGATGGTCAGAGAGATTTTGTATTTCATAATATGGAAGCATTTGTAAAACATGATTGGAACAGGGTCATAAGTTTCAAAAAGTAATAGGGCTCTCACACAATGGATCTGGGTTTGATAAAATACTAGTAGTGCGATCGATGTCTTGGAAAAACAAAATTTGACACATATTATAGCACAAGGACAAAAGATTATTCAATTAACTATAAATAATATTTTCCGTGATATATATTAATTCATGGGGGTTAAATTATCCAGATTACCAGCAACGATGGGTTTACAAGAAAGTCTAAAGAAAGGAGAGTTTCCATACCTATTTAACACTCCTAAACACGAGAATTATATCGGACTTTGGCCAGACATGGAATATTTTGATATTGACTCGAGATTTGACGATGAACGGTATATAGTTCTTGCGTGGCATAAGGAATGTGTTAAAAGTGAAAAGACTTTCGATTTCCAATAAGAAATCTTGGAGTATTGTAAGAATGACGTTTTTCATTTTAGCACAGGCATTGATTCGATCCTCAAACCTTATAGAACAACAAACGGAAGGGATACAATGCTTTCTACAAACAAGCACTATCGCCTCGTGTGCGATGGAATGTTTCCGTTCACGCTATCTTAAAGAAAACATTATTCCAATCATCCCTTCTTTAGGTTTCCAGCATTGCGATCAACAAAGTAAAATAGCAAAACAATGGTTAAAATATATAGAGTATATAAATAACGCTACATTGCAAACAGCAGAAAATGGAGGTGAAGTTCAATTTAAGCGGTTTAAACTGGATAGATATGACAAGAAAACTCGTATTGGTTATGAATTCTACGGCTGCTACTGGCACGGACATACATGCATCACCCAACTTTGTCGTCTTCCCGTTGATGACGAGGGACATACCTTAGAAGACCTTTAGAAGGCAACTCTAGTGAGAGAAGAATTTTTGAAAAACAGTTGTAAAATTAAAGTTTAATCCATCTGGGAATGTGAATGGAACAAGATGGTTCAATCATCCCCTGAAATTCAAAGTTTCTTAAGAAATGAGTGTTATGAAATACAAGTTCCTTTACGCCCTAAAGACGCCTTCAAAGGAGGACGTACCGAATGCTTTCGTGCCTTATATGAATGTGATGAAGATGAGTATTTAGCATATCATGGATGTAACCTCCCTTTATCCGTTTGTGATGTCTAAGAAACCTATGCCAACGAGAAAAATTAAATTTCATAAGGCAAAAACATGTCTGATCCATCTACTGTCCAAGGCCAACGTAATCGCTCCTTAAAATCTTGCTATACCCATTTTGCCATATAATGCACATAAACGTCTCGTTTTTATTTTGTGTAGATCTTGTATGGAGGGCTTGAATAATGGTGAATGTATACATAATGAAGAAGAACGTTCAATCAAGGAAGTTTATTGTACTCCTGAACTACATTTGCCGTTGGAGAAAGGATATGTTATTCTTAAAACATACGACATCTGGGAAATGGAAATGACTGAGGGACTCTTCAAACCATATGTCAATTGCTTCCTAAAAATGAAGCAGGAAGCCAGTGGATTTCCTGATAATTGTACTATGGAAGAGAAGCAACAATATATTCATGATTATGAGCAGCATGAAGGTATTCGTCTTGAGTATGATAAGATCCAATATAATGCCAGGTTGAGACATATTTTAAAAATATTTTTTAAGTTCCTTATTTGGAAAATGGGGACAAAGATGTGACCTTCCACAAACTCGCATTGTTAGTGATCGAAAAAGCTTTTTGGAAATCTTACGTTCGCCTCATTTGGAAGTTCAACATGTGATTCCTATAGGACAAAACAAATTACAAGTAACGTATAAGGACTTTGAAAATGAAAATTCGCCTCACGCTTTTACCAATGTAGGAATAGCAGCTTTCTTATCCTCGTGGGCTAGAGTTCGTTTATATGAAATAGTGGACACTTTAGGTATAGAACGTTTCATATATTGTGTAATGAATTTCTCATTACACGGAATTATATTTTGTAAAGTGAGGTGAATATGTACAATTTCTGTATA
>JAGDQP010003728.1:18572-91174 GCA_022664845.1 Lepisma saccharinum
GTATATTTTATTGGTATATTTAAAGTGTGTATTTTGTACTCGTGTATATTTACTTTATTGTTTAATTTATCTGTTTCTTTCTTAGTTCTTCCAAGTATCTTTTAAAATAAAAAAAAATATTTTTTTTGCAAGGAAATGTCAGAAGTTACGTGACTCTGAAAGTTCGTTTGGCCCCAAGCTATCACACATGGTCAGCACTTGTTTTCGCTTCCCCCTCCTTCTGGGAGAAGGAATTCGTTAAGGGACGCGAGTTTTTTTCGCGCCCGACTGGTCAGTCGCGAGGAACGCATCAATATGGAGAGGTTTGAAAAGGAAGTGCTACGCAATCTATAATGGGAATACAATAGCGGCCATCGGCTGGAAAGAGGCGTTATTGTTTTATAATGGGCTCGAATGGAGTGTATATTTTTTGGTTTTTATAAATGCTGTAATTGTGGCTGAAAGGATAAGCCGATGAATTGGTCGCTAGGTAGGAATTATGTGTGGTATTTTTTATGGAAAACCAAACTGAATATTTTTGTCTCAAGGAAGAGAGAGAGAGAGAGAGTGGGAAGGACAAAATAATAGAAGCTCGTAAAAGGGGAGCTGGAATAACCTCAGTCCATTGATTTTAAGTACTGGCCGAGCGAGTGTCTTATGAAATTTTATTTCTATGCACTTGTTAATATTTTTGCTAATTAATTTGCTCGAGGCCAGAGTACAAGATCTGACAAAAAGAAAGTATTTTATTTGTGACTGTTGGTAGAAACATTTTTGTGTAGTATTAACTTTCTTATGATGTTCTCTTTGTTATTCCTTGTAGATGTGATTATCATAGAATCTCCCTATATATTTTTTTTATTTTTTCCTTCTCTGTAAAAAATAGAATTTCGGGAGTAGAGTAAGTGAGCGAATATATTCAGGGTGAATAGAAGGGGCTCAGTAGAATTGAAACGACTGAATGGGTGGAGTAAGTCGGAATCAATTACTTCTGATAGAATTTCTGTGCCTATCCCTTTTAATTTTTCTCCTATGGGAGTAGATTATTTGCGTAACTAATTTCTCTTTTCTTTTTAAGTAATAAATTTCAAGTAGCTAGTTATCACTGCACTAACCTATTAACTGGCTCATGGGAAAAAAGGGAAATTTTTTTGTTCTATGCATGAGGGAATTTTTGGTGGATCAAAAAAAGGGATTAGAGCATGTTGGTGGAATCTTGGGAATTTCAATTGGCTAATTGAAGGGATTCCGAAGTAGTAAATGGTGGTATATGGATGCATGGGGGTACTTTTAAATTGATGGTATTTAGAGTAAACTGGTGGATGGAATTGGGAGGGTCAATTGGGTATAATTGACTCTGATTCCATTAGTAATATTTTCCGAGGGAAACCAATTGGGAATCTTTTTTCTTTTCATTTTTATGGACGATATTGGTAAAAAAGATATTCTGAATTTGGATGATATAATACCTAATTAGTGAAACAAACGATTAAAGATTAAAGTGCTTTATTCGCCTGATTATACAATATCTCAGTATTACTCATAAATACAAATGTGTGACAAGAAAGGTCGAGACATGTTGACATGAAATTATTTAAAATACCCACTGATTAAGTCTCTAAATTGAGTATCAGAGTGATAGAGCTTATGACATTTCTATGCACAGTATCATTGCTAAAATCGTAAATTTGTGTTTAATTTGATTTTACAAGAGTTCTCCTAAGACCTTGTGTTATTCGTAGTTCGCTGCGAAAAAATATATTGATTTAATCTTTTGTATGGTGATATGGCCGTTAGTCTAAATTATCGAAACGTGTTGAAAATTTGAGAGAGAAAGGAAGGCCTGGAATAAGTTATTTACATGCAAACAATTTTAGGTTTACTTGTGTTTAGCAATTTCCCATTAGTCGAGTAGAGGAATCCTTTCGATGCTCTAGTTTGATGGTCTTATAAAATATTCGTCTTAGAGAGACCTTTTCGATGTGAATACTTGCACGATCATAAAGTACTTATTAGTCAATCGTCCACGAGAGACCTTTTAGATGCAAATCGAAAGGTAAGCAAAGACATCATATAGATAGAGAGACCATTTAGCTGCAAACTGTTTCGTAACTACTGCTCATAGGTATATCACAGTACAGCGAGAGACCTTTTAGTTGCGGAACAAGGTTATTGATTCAGCATACTATATCGATTCAGATTGTTGCTTGCGTATTATATACCAGTAGGGAAAAAACCTTTTGCATGCGAAACAAACAAAAGGGCCAAACAGATAGGTTATTATTCTCTTGTACCAAATTTATTGACACATAAGTGAGCTGTGGTTATTACTAAACCGGATAGGTATTAGCAAGACGATATATTAGTAGTAGTGACATTCCTCTTATACCTTATCACGTAATTATTTTTCATTAATTACATGAGGTGACACTGCTTATAAAAAGAATTCATAGCTCCCTAATAAACAAAACACCACCACACCATTACAATTGTGACACAGACTCGGTTATATACGTGCAGAAAAAAGATGAGACATTATTACTACATACTGGGAATTACCTCGGCGAATTGACTAATGGAATAGAAGATGGGTGGGAGATGCAAATTTTCGTTGGATTAGGTGCAAAATATTATTGTTATGCTATGAACAATCATCTTACTGGTGAAGTGAAGTATGTTTACAAAGTTCGTGGTATAACTTTGAATTATCGAGCGAAAAAGCAAATAAATTACGAACACTATTACAATTTGGTCCCTGAAAAATATGATAGTTGTCAAATATTTAGTCCTAACAATATCTTGCGTAATGCAGGATACAAAATCGTTTCCAAAGGACAGTACAAAACTCACCGAATGGTCAATAATAAGCGAAGGAAGCTTAATCCCTCAAACAAGTATGATTATTCTACTCTTCCCTATGGATATTGCAGTGAACAATTTTCGTACAAGTTACAAAATGTAAGTTGATAAGCAAACGTTTCTAAAGGAAAATCTTAAAGCACTGTTTGTTGTAAAGGTGAAAACTAATATTTTCTTACGATTGTTTATGTAAACCAAAAAACTTTGTTGCAAACTTTGATTCTGACAATTTTTTTCTTACGACATTTTTTGTTGCAAGCTTTTATAAGAATTTTTTTCTAATGAACTATTTTCTTATTAAAATTTTTTGTTCCATTTTTTTGTTTCCAACTTTTTTCTTACGATTTTTTTTTCTTTCTTACTAAAACTCTTTTTGTTAGGAAAACTTTTTGTTCCAATTTTTTTGTTGCAAACTTCTTTTCTTACCCAAAATTATTTTCTTTAGAATTTTTTGTTACTAAAACTATTATGAAATATTTTTCTTTCTTACTAAAACTTTTTTGTTACGAAAACTTTCTCTGTTACTCCTGCTATTAACCAACCTTTGATTAAATCCCTATATTCACCAGTAAAACAAATGAAGACCACAGGGAAAGAAAGTGCTTTGTCAATTTTTGGGTATATTGAGATGGAAGTTCCATCTGCTCTTTGAAGGATCTTTTTAATAAATTTTTATGCAAGAAGAGAATGTACATACTGCATATTCCATCTATTGCAAGGAAATGTTTATTTGATTATCAGATTTACATAATGTTTATTATGAACATTTAAAACGCTCTCCTGTAAAATCAATAAAATGGACAAAGTACGTTCTTTTCCTGTGGTCTTCAAATATATATATAAATATTCCGTACGTTGGGATGAAATGTTTATTAGTGCACATTTGCATTATGAAGCTGTATTAGGTGAATTGGAAGGTATTCAATATTATGGAAACTAACTGAAAGTAGTTAAAATAGGTGACCATGATGTTTAAATGGTCACAGAATTACCCAAGAAGAAACTGAAAAAGACTATAGCTTGTATGTTTATGTCTAATGCAAGACAGACATATATCAAATACAAGAAACATGTTGTTTATTCATTGTTTACATCTTTTGTTTACTCAAATATTATTCTGTATCTAATTAAAGCATATTATAGCTCTGTAACCGTGTAGAAAATTTACATGTTCCTGTTATCTTTAATTATTGACATATATTTGCGTAACGATTAATATAAACGTAAATTGCAAAATGACGAACAGTAGGGCATTTCTATTAATAGATTTTGCAAGAAAGATCATCACGATGCACATAAAACCAATAAAAGGATACGGTCACATTCTTTAAGTTGTGTATTATTTTATTTTGGTTTGTTGACAAGTATTATATAACCGATAGTTAACTTCGGTAGATTAAATTAACTGCAATTATAAACTTCAACATCTGAAAAGGTAACTTTTAATTAACAAAATATACTATTGAGAAATGCGCGACATTTGGGACAATAAACTGGAGTTCATTTTTAAAATGAACTGGCTTGTCCTTTCGTACTTGCTTATGAGATACATTCCAACTAAAATTTTAGTATTTGTTAATCTAGTTGAGCAACTTGGTACGCTTGAGTTTGAATGGAAATGCATTCATCGAAAACTTGGTCGTGAACAGTAGTATGGATAAGCAGCAATATGATCACATTAATATATGATGACGCAAGCCAAGGATTATAAGTGAATTTTGGAATAAATAAGTCGTAGACGAAATATATGTCAGACAAAATTGCCATGTTTTGTAGATGAACACATTAAGATTTATTTGTAAGAAAAATAAAAAATTACAATATTGAGTCACATATATTTCGGCTTATATACAAAAGATTAACTCCAACCTTTTCTTAAATTCAAAAATGCACTTATACCCCTTGGCTTCTGGAGTCGACATATGTAAAGATTTCTCTCGTCGTTAATGTAATTAATAACAAACAACTGCTACAAGACTTCTCATTTTGCAATTACCACCCAAGTTTATAAGCACACAAAGATTTTTAGAATTAAGATAACTCATCTCCTGATATGGAGTAACTTTGGATACTCCCTCGAGTGAGAAACAATTTCTTTTGGAACAATGCTGTCAAAACAGATTCTCTAAAATTATAAAGAAAATGCAGATGAACTAGTTTGGCTAGTCTGACAGATTCGAGGAAGTATAGAGACTAAACATTTACCGTCGAACTACAGGTTCCCTCACATTTATAAGAAAGTTTCAGATAACATCCAATATTTTACAGTAGTCTTGGCTGGACAATTGATGCTTTTTTTTTCGAAAGTCACGTATGCCATTATGTTATGTGGGTAAATACTCGAATAATTAAGTTTCGCTGCATCACCAGGAGGTAGCACAGCATTTCCAAGATTTTAAATTTTTACTACAGATATAAACTATAATATTACATTTTAATTCTCCTACGAGTGTAATAATAATTAAGTAAACGTATTAAATAAAAACGTATTATAATGTCTTAAATGGGAATTTCTTAGAAATATCTGCGCCGTGATAATTTATCTAATATCACACTTCTTACTATTAAGCTTTAATTTTAAACTACTTGTTTAGTTGATTTTCATATTCGCACGGCGGCTAACAGTTTACAATTATTATTATAAGATTATAATTGTTCGTACATAATTTTTAGAGATATAAAAGCACGGAGGTGAGCTGTGCGTCCAATACTTGGCTTTATTTGTACACAAAGGGCTGCTTTAACCGCACAACTCTACCGCAACAATCTTTATGGGAAATGTCCTTACGTTGCAAAAACAGGTTTAGGTGTCAAAAGTGTATTAATAATTGAATGTTCTTTAGTGTAATCATACATTGTACAAACAAGTGAGGTGGAGCCCAGTCGGGAGACTGTGCACATGTGTTACTTTCAGGTATCAGCAGCAAGCGTCCAATGTGGATCCACTATGTGCCATATGCCATTGGAAAAGTTACACCGATATCTTCCGAACGACACCTCAACCACCTTCGTAGCTGTATTAATTCCTTTCGAATTTATAGATGGACAGGCATGATATTTGAGACTTTGACCTCGTCTCGCGTACACGTATCCAACGATACCATAACCACATAGGGTAGAAGGTAACGAAAAAAGATGCCGTTTTTGACGTCATATGGGAAAATATGAAGACAGGCGAAGACAAATAAAGGTGTCGATACAACTATTTCTGGGTTGTCTGCTTTATGAGTTTACGATGGTCTTGTCAGCAACCGAATCAAGTCGGCGAATACGTCACGCTTTTGGGATAATGATGTGAATGAACCCATTATTTGTTCCAAGAAATTCAGATTTAGAGATTTGTACCTGTGTGATGAATCTCGGAATAGGCGGCCACAGGGAAGGGGTACAAGTTGAGTACATGGGTACCCTATACACTGTCTGAAGTTAAACGTAGATAAAATGTTTGCCGTTGCTTTTTTGACGCTGCACCACACCAATATTAGTTTGACTGCTCACCAGTGACGAAAAGTTGATCCTATATGAGACCCTCATACGATTGTCACCGCGGAATACTGAGTATCACAGCACATCTACATCCTCGTAAGATCATGCTTTGTATGTAGTGGACTAGTCGCCAAGTGGTTAGTATCTGCTAACACCAGGAAAAAACATCACTGCCGATCTGTAAAGCCAGCACAATTTCTTAGTGTCTGAGAGCACATTATGCACAGCTCGGTGCCGAATCTACTTCTATCGCGTGACATTACAACAACACTCCGGGGGAGCGAGTAGCAGATGTTCGATTCAAGAATTCGTCCACTCGAAGGCAGCAGCGGAACGTGCTGTGATCGACCGTAGAGGACAATTTTTGAATCAACGCGCCTTCAGGGCAGACGACACTCAAATGAGTACAGCGCAAACATTTGTGCGAAACTTTCTCCTTCCTTTGTTTCTCCCTGCAGCATAGGTTCGCTGACTTTTATTAAAAACAGGACCCAGAAACTTTCCAAAAATGGTTTATCTTTACTCGCAGCAGTTAGAACGTGTGTAACAGGCACTGCAGCAGAACGAACCAGCATTGGTGAATCGCAAGGGTGTACTGTTCCTTGTCGAAAATGCCAAGCAGTATGTGCAACGCGTGGCTACGGATACCCCACAGCGAAGGGAATGAGAGACAGTGTGCCATCCACCGTAGTCCCTGGACTTTGCGCCGCCAGTAGATTATCACCTCTTCTATCACCCCTTCATGGGAAATCCTTCGTCAATTATGAAGACTTTCGGAAGGCACTTGCGGTTTTCCTTGCGTCCAAGATCCCGCAATTTTACAGCCATCCCATTGCGCAGCTGCACGAACGTTGACAAAAGATACTTTGAGGACTAACGGTAAGTTAAATTTTCTATATACCTTTCTATTTCTAAGCATCGAAAACGGCAACAGAGGGATGCGCTCTTAAGGCTCAATCCAAGTGGGTTTTCCCGCCTTTTTCGCTCTACGTCCAGTATTCGAATTTCAGTAGGGGAACACAGAAATTAACTTTCACGGACTAAACTTCGTTTCGTCCTTCAATAGTGAGTACAATTATTTTTTTAAAAAAATTAATAATAAACTAGTATAACTGCAGGACACAATCCTGCAGTTACTACTAGCATTTAATTAAAAGTAATTATACTCATTATAGGACGGAACTAACTTTGGTCCGTGAAAGTTAATTTATGTTTTCCTCTACTGAAATTTGCATAATGGACGGAAAACGAAAAAGGCGGAAAACTCCACTTGGATTGAACATTAAGACAGTTCTGTACGTAATATTAAAAATGCTGATATTGCGCTTGGTAACCTTGCTTCTTTTTTCTTACGTAGTTTCTCTTGTCAATCGCTAGAGGGTAGGGAAACGAGGGAGTTCGGCGAAGGATTGCAGCTAGTGAACATCGGTCATCTGAGGCTCTGCGGAAGTGAATAGTGCGGGAGTGTGCCCAGCCGTGTGATACACATACATACACTACACGCCCATACATTTACACATTCTTTTACATTACACCCATATACATTCCTTCTTTCTTACATTTTCATTTTACACACTTTCCCACTCCCTCACTTTTCCTTCCGAACTTCTGCCCCACATCCGTCCCAACTCTACCGGATTTGACGTTTTACCCTGATTAGACCTTTTTAACTTCTTACCCGATCATGACATTTTAACTATATATTTTTTTTCGCTTATTCCGGGGAACAAGCCAACTCCGGTTGCGAACGGACTTTATTTAGTACTCATTACTTATTCGTATTCTTACTAATTAACATATTATACTTGTATTGACTGGAAAGAAAGGTGCATTATTTTACCGGTTCCATTTATCTCCTCGTGCCGAGGAGTCTTGAAGAAGAAGAAGAAGTAGGGAAACGAGTTCCATAGGTAATATATGGCAGTGCGCTATCTACAGTCTACCTACAGTATCATTTATCTATGGTGGAGTGGAGTGGAAATAGGGAAGGCAAAGAAAATGCAGTTTATGTTGCAAACCAGAATTTTATCGCAGTTACGAACAAAGAAGTTTAACTGTGTGTGCTTTTGTCGTTCCAAAGTAGATTACATTCAAGGTCAATCACCAGAACGTGGCGTTCGAGAATATTTCTATTATATAGATCATCAAGGAATGGTTAGATTCAGTATTTATACTAGTTATGAATAGCATTTTAAAAAAATGCAAGGGAGCTCTTTTCAACATCCTATTTTTTGCTAGTTTTGGCCCCCCATCTCGAAACTGATACCAAAAACCCAACCCTTTAGAGTAATTTCACTCGAAACGTGCCCTCTGGATGGTGGACTAGTAACTTGGGGTTCACTTTAGCATACGGTCCTCAGAAATGGAAAATTTACAGGTGGAAAGAATATTTTTGTGGATGTTCATTTTATTTCCCGCTAACCCTAGTATCTGAGTGGTGGTTACAGGCTAACCAACATGGCAGTTTTTTTTCGCAACCCTAGTTCCTTAGTATACGTTATCTAACCTAAAATAACTCAATGTAGGCCAACTACATTAAAATTTGCGCAAAAATGGGAAAAACTATTAAATCTTTGAGGATCGTCTGCTAAAGTAGTCCCTTAACATAAAGAACGACGAAAATAATCATCTCGGAAAACTACTAACCAATCAAAATTTAACCTATCCATAAAAATACACCAATAACAGAAACAATAACTACAGCTATATCAGTACAAAACTTACTATTTTAAAATTTATGGGGGTTACTTCACCCCCATGCCCCCTAATAAACAAAACTTTGAAACAGACGACAATTGCAGACTTTAATTCCTATTTGTGAAACTATGTCTACGAAGGGTAACATTCCTCTCATCGTAAGTTTATTTTAACAATACTAAAGCAAACAAACCTAACTTTACCTAATCTGAAATCAGTAATTTGTTAGGTCGACCACCGAAGGAACCCTTCAAATATGCTCTTCTTAAGCTAAGACTCAATAACATCGTATACATGGTAAATAATTAGATATTAATGTTTCTAAAGATAACAAACCTAACCTGACGTGGTGTATGTATGGCAAAAGCAGTATCAGGCCAGGCACTTGTGAGAAAAAAAGTTGAGAAATCTATTGGTAGAACTAACAACTTCAGAAACACATCAGATTTGATTTGATTTTTATTGCGTTCCGGCGACCACATAAGTGCTATAAGGCACAGTGTTATGGAACATGTCAATTACACATATATAATACAATGATCATGTAATCAAATATTGAGCATAGCAGTAAAAATGAATTCAAAACGAAGTAATAACGGAGTTACCACAAGAATTTAATTCGCAAAAACTTCTTAAATATATAAAAATCGTTACACTCACCATGTAAATTTACTAATTCCGTACACCAAGACGAGAAACGTCAAACGGACTGCAGCAAGAATTAAAATAATAACACATTTCGTCACATAACACTGACAAACAATTAGCTGGCACAATACAGATTGAATGAAATGTCATGTGACTCGAGGAACCATTCACATTAAACCTTTCATAGATAAGAAACAGCTGCTAATAAGATCTTAACAGCACGTTGGAATAAGGCGAAACTGTATTTGGAAACACGCGTAAATGATATTAAAGATACAAACATAAATTTAGGATAAAAATAAAATAAATTATTTTACATAAACTAACAAGCTGTGAATATTTCAAATGTAAGTTCTATATGAACCACGTAACTAACGAAAGACTGTTACTCCTGTATAAATCGAATGTAATCTTCATGTATTGAGAGAATGAAAAAGAGAAAAAAAGTAAGTATGATTAATAAAACGAAGATAAAAATATATTGTAATAGATGTACCAGTAGGCTAGAGTATTTGCTGAAAGGTTGGTTTAAGTTTTAAAAATATCTCTGCGCTCTTATATAGGTGGACCAGTTATCTACACCCTTCCGTGTAAGGTATGGATACGAATAAATCGGCTCCCCATAAAGAGCTTCCTCTGCGCTGCAAATTAACAAGCATGTTCGTAATCAGTTGAGCGCAGGAATCGGGAAAAGACACGTGACGGGTTATAACATAATACATGCACTGTAAATACAATCAAGGATTAGACTCCCTAGTCCTTGATACAACGGCCAAACCACCGCTTGCAAGCTCGTAGCGTGGTGCAGTGGTAAGAAGTCGGTTTACACAATTATAATAATAAAAAAAATACTGATCCGAATGTCGGCGGCGGTAAGATTTTTTCTTGTTTTTGCTTTCAAAAGGTGCAAAGGGGCACGGTGCGTCCGAAGGGAACTGGGCGACGTGAGCGGGTGGTGGTGGTTGGGTGCGCGGTAAAAATGGCAGGGTAGTTTTTAGAGCGGAAAATATGGTAGCCGGAAAAAATGGCAGCCGTAAAACGTAACAGCAAATATAACGAATGGCATCAATATGTAAACACGTAAGAACACATTTTCAAATATATTACTCACTTACTTCCTTCATATATTATTTGAAGAACTTCCAGCCTCGTAGCCTAATAACTCGTACTGGAACATTCGAGAAACAAATTGACAAACTATTATATAATCTTGTACGATGCAGATCATACAGTCAAATTCCTTATAGCTACTATATACAGTACATAATTTCCATGCAACAACAGTACTGACATTGCACCTTACGTGGAAAATTTTAAATTGTGAGCAACAGTGCGCAAGAAGTCTTCAGGAGATGTTTTCCCATCAATGTAATCTAGGCACAAATTCCTCAACCTGTTCTGCAAATCAGCATTCACTCGCTTTGTCTTCTTTTTCGGTACTTGCCCTCTTTCATACTGCAAGATGACTGTCTCCACTGCCGCGCAGTCCTGTTGCAGGCACTCCACTAATTTCCAAATTGTTGGATGATTGTACCCAATAAGACTGGAAAACTTATTGTTCCAACCCTCGCATAAATTATTAGTACGTGGGTTGTCCCCAAGGGTAGCCTGATGTACATTCCAATTTTGGGGAGGAAACCGTGGCGGAATGCGTCTTACTCTCAGAGTTTCTTCCCCTCCCACCCTCCTGTATGAGCCGGATACATACGTTGAAGCAAAATAATGTACTAGGGCTTCTGGAGGAACATTCTGCTTTAAACATTCCATGCCCTGCAACACATCCTCACATGGCAGGAACGCCAATGAATCAATTTGGTTGCAGAACATAGAAAACTGTACATCTTCTTTATAAACTCCTGACAAACCCAATTCTTGAATTTTGCGATATGTACTTTGCCTTAGGTGGAAGAAGCATCCTTGTATAGAAATATCGTGTCCAAGCTTATTTCGAACTGCATTGTGAACTGCTACTTCGAAGTCACATACAACCGTTCTGGGTGACAAATGGTAATCCAAGTCAGCGCACTTATTAACCAGCACTTGAAACCAATAAATAGATTATATTACAATTAATGTCTCCATATACACAAAACTTTATTTATTAGGGCTATCATACGTCCGGGATACGCCTAAAAACTCACGAATACCAAGCCGGTAGCCAACCTTTTATTCTACAAACCAAGTATCCATTGGTTTTCCACTAAGAATGTAATAATGACTACCAGCGTCAAATGAAATTACTCCCTCTTATCCTACTGTGCTTATAAAAATTCATAATATTACAAAATTTTATATATATATATCGTTATGTTCTTACCTCAAATAATTCCTCGTACGTCGCCTGTGTCTTCTTCTGAAGCAATGCATAAGCAACCGTTATAGCTTTTTCTCCTATCGGAATCCTTATTACATACAACTGAGGAAATCGAGGTGCCACTGCAAAATTCCCGTCCATAAACCAAACAGGTGCTTCAGAAAGATTCTTAAGGCATCTATGTGTAGCAAAAAGAAGTAATCTGCTTTCAGAATCTGGACGATTGTCGTATAGAAGAAACTGTTCGTCCCGTCCAGCTGAAGTTAATGTCCATTTACCTGTAATAATAATAATTTTTATACATTCACGCAAATTTCTAGACATAAAAAACAACTTCTATAAAATATTAAATAAGATTAGAAATATTTGTACTTGCCTTCTAAAACAATCTCTCTCAAGCTGGAAGGTTCTCGCGGGTTTCTACACTTATTATTTCTTATAGTCCGTTTGCAATTTTCTTCAGATGGCAGTCTGGCACGCGTATCATCATCTTGCTGTTGCACAACTTCTGCATATATTTTGGATGGAATACCACTACACTGTTTGGATTTTTCTTTCATAGCTAAATGACATTTTATAATTTTTAAGTTATCATTATCCGGCAAATGATTGTGTTCCTGAACCAGATTAGGATTGGTTCTTTCAACACTGGTTCTCAAAATTGCACGACAGCTATATTTACTTCTTTCAGTACATCTCCAACGTGTACTGTTTTTAGTGCCAATTGCTTTGTGTAAGAATATCCCGATAACATTTTTTCACCTGCCTGGTTGGATTTCACCACTTCCATCGTGTATAAATACTAGACAACTATACACACACAACTTCTGATCCTTAATAACAAAAGTAACTTTAAACGTAATAGTGTCGGAAGTGTACCCCTTCCTCTCTCAAACTACACTCTACAACAGTGGCGACTCGTGGTTGAAACAGTAGGTGAAGTTCTACCAAAGCATTTATATGTAAACACGCTTTCATATTAGCTACTGGTAACAGTTATCCTGAATATCCAGACTTTACCGATTTATTCTTAATGTCATTTACTTATATTACTCAATGTTGAGCATCCTGCTGGATTGCCCCTCCCCAATATACCATGCAATCATTAATTCATATTGTTCTCCTTAATACTGATTTTCTACCTTCCAAAACAATACATCGTTTCAGTCAGTTTGCTACTTCTCTTCAAAATGACCACACTTTCACATTTATGATGGAAATAGAAATAATACTTTTCTTGAGTTTTAATTAAGTAATTTTTCAAACAGTGAAACTCCATGGGACTTTTGGTGCGTGGGGTCCCCGGTTCGTGCCATGCGGGCTTTGTAGTGGACAAAGGCCTTGTGCGTGGATTTTCTCGAAGTGGGGCTCTTCCGTTTTTCTTCCATTTTCTTCATTCCACCGATTCTCGCATTATTATCCATTCGGCCAGAGTCAAAGTACGTTTTCCAAAGGCCTTGAATATTCAAATTTAAATGTAACTCCACAAATCAACTTAAGCATTATTTTTAAAACTTTGCTTCATGTTCTCATGACGTATTTCATGCAATTATAGATTTTTTCTTACTACAAAAGTATGGTTCTCTTTTAGAGCAATTCAGAGCTGCACATGAGGCAAAAAGCGACCAAAACTAAACTACATTTTGGTATCGTATTTTCCCTTCGGTTCCACATCAGAACATTTAATTTTTTTAACCTTTTCCACGCCACCCTTAAGATTGAGTGAATTGGCATGTTTTCTTAAACGCAGCATTCCGAGAATGCCTACAACAAAATTCATAGAAATGAGTTGTCCATCAAGCGTTGGTCCCATGAAGAGAATGAAGGAAATAGTAGACAGAAACTCAGATAGAAGGACGTTTCGTAAACTTTCCTTTTTATGTCATTTTAGTGTTAATTTCTTCGCTAGTCTCAAAGAAATACGAGTAGTTAAATTTAAGTTTCCACAAACACCACTCGGGACACGTTTCCGACACTCCGTGAACTGAACTCTTCTGCATTAAGTCAGTCGAGCACCGCATCCGGCGTCAGGTTAATGAACAAACAGGCTCTCGTATATTAGGTACAAATCTACAAAAACAATCAATTTTTCTATTCACGTTAAACCAACAGGTTCCATTTCATACCTTTTTACAAAGCTGTTACTGCTAATTCTGTTACCTCATAATCTGCTTAAATATCTCTCCTAAACAATTACTGATATCTGTGTCATTAGACCACATTACCTGCGAATGTAAACATTTTAATCTGTATTATGCTCATGGTAAAGGTTTAGGCAGTGTTCGATTTGTTATAAATTACGAAGGGGGAATATAAAACTAGTATTTGTTTGTAACTTTCAACGTACTATCTGTTTAGGTAGAAATATAAAGATTTATTCCTGGTTGGGATGATATTCGGAATCAACTACCGAAGATGAAATTCTCACGCACCAGGGAAATTTTGGAGGGTTTTGTCAGTATCTGCTTGAGCGAGTCTCTCTAGCTAGTAAACTTATGCATTTTATGCATTGAATAAATATTAATATTAAAATTTTCTTCGTATAAATAATCAATGCATGTATCTGCAATATAAACTTATACGATCATTTTATCATCGACAAAGATTTTTAAGCAGTCTTTAAAACCTAATAGTGAAGATGCAACCAATTAATATACATAAAGTTTTATTAATATAAATATTTATGTCACTAATATAAAGCTAATATAAATAATTATGTCACTTATCAAATTTGTATATGCTCCAGATTATGACGAGGATATATTTTTCTTTTTCCATTTAAGTGGAAAATTGTGGCTTTAACATTTGATGGACAGATTAACTCCCATACTTGGGTTCGATTTTTTAAAATTCATTTTAAGGCCTTTAGGCAACTATGGCTCAGGGCGTATGGATAATGGTGGGGTGGAATGAAGAAAGTGGGAGGAAACGGGAGCACCTCGAGAAAATCCACGTACACGGTGTTTGTTCACAAAAAAGCCCACATAGCATGAGCAGGGATCGATCCGACGACCGCAATACCAAAGGTGAGTACTTGGCTTCGACATAGGCTCAACCCCATATGCGTGTATAATAATTACATCTGATGGTACTAATGATGAACCTAGAGGGTGGGGCGAGAGAAATCCCCATTGGAGCTTCAAAATTCTCCAGGGAGTGTGTTATTAGCCATAGCAAAAGGTAAAATATTGTTCTTGAAAGTAAATTTCCTCTTTTAGCGCAATTCCTACCCCACCCCCACACACCTCCTGAATTCTCTGCATTCAACAATGAGTGAGAAGACTTCAGCGACTGGATAGTTATATTTACGTTGATATTTTTCTAGTTCGTCCGCAACATGCGTTTGATTTTTTTTTTTCCTTCTTTTTATCTTAAAAGCGTGATGATAGATCAACTTACTAGGTTTTAAAATCGTACATAGACATTAGCTAAGATGCTAAGCATCCAATTTACTATTTTCTAGCAGTAAAATCTGTATTATACATCGTACATGCGATGAAATTCCTTATGACCGTGGTAATTATCATGTAGTTTCCAGCCCTGTCGCAACCCTTCATAGTGCTGCTAAGGTGGGATGTGGAGAAAACAATTCCAGTATCTTACTATGCATTGGGCAGTGAATCTCTTTTGGAAAGAGCAAGAGAGAACTTCACAGGCCTTACAGAGTAGGGAAGAAAAGAGTAGGTCTCTGCCATCGCTAAGTTCCAGGCCGCTTCTCATTGGTCAGAATAGCCTGACCCAGAAGCTCACCTTCTGCTACAAATAGTGGACCTCACTTCCGCTCAAGGCTCAAGGTCAGTAGAAAAGAAGATAGCTAGGGACAATCCTAAATGCGTCTTTTCCTTCCTTCCTTCGTTTTGCTGAGAAACCGAAGGAGTCTACTTTGCAAGAAGAATGGCGCCTTCTAGCGTCAGTATTGTGAATTACTTGTAGGCAAAACTATAATAAAGCGAGTTGGTGTTATTCTTGCTGGCATTTTATGATATTTATTTCAGTATTTTTGAAACTTGTGTTTTCTTTATTTAATTAATGCAGAAATAAAATAATAGCTGAAGTACAGCTTCACCAACTTCACCCGAAAAACCGCCACTGCTCTACAACTGAA
The DNA here is from genome assembly GCA_022664845.1 of Lepisma saccharinum. Classification (NCBI taxonomy): domain Eukaryota; kingdom Metazoa; phylum Arthropoda; class Insecta; order Zygentoma; family Lepismatidae; genus Lepisma; species Lepisma saccharinum. The sequence continues at coordinate 34,661 of JAGDQP010003728.1, forward strand.
ATTAGAAAAATTACTAAATCAATAAAGAAATTAGAACGTCTTTTCTTTCCACCAATCAGGGGTCACTATTAATTAAAAATTCACTTTTCTTCTTTTAACTGTTGTTTGTGATCTTGCAGCTCATCAAATTTGACAGGTGAAAGGAAGGTACGCGTCGAAAAGAAAAGTGAACTTTTAATTAGTAGTGACACCTGATTGGTGGAAAGAAAAGACATAATTTTGTATTTTGTTTATTTGGAAAATTATTGACTGATGGAATTGTAGAAATCTTCTAACGGAAAGTTTGCGAAATTCTTGTGATTAAATCTTTCCCTCTCTTCTCCCTTGGATTCCGTCCTGTTCAAAATATTTATTACATCACATTTACCCTGCCATTTTTACCTAGATTCGGTTGGGGGGGGGGGGGGGGAGACTGGCATACGCCAAAGTGCTGTTAACATTCTGTTGCACCTGTAAACTTTCTATCGTCTTTACACCTCAATACCTGTGCTGTTAATTTACAGACTCCAGAGAGTTGTCACCAAAATGTGACCATTCCTGCATTATTATTGCATTGCTTTACACTAATGACAATGCAAGACACCAATAATAATCGCTGATGTAAGTGAAAAATCATTTCTTAAATTTACTTGGATAATACTGTAGTATATTTCCTTTATCTACTCCAAAGAAAGTAAAATTTACAGGAGAACGATAATGCTAATAAAGTGTGTAGCAGTTTTAAAACGCAAATTAGAGTAAGTTTTGGAGTCAAAGCAGTGTAATAAGGTTGAGAGGCGTAGATACACGTGGGACTATATGAGCTTCCGCCATGGATGAGGATTGGTAGTAACTGATTGTGAAGTGTGAAAAATGCGTAGGATGAGTGTACCAATAATGGCTGATCCAGGTGGTCGTGCTCGCTAGTGCGGTAGTCTGGCGACCTAAGGATGGTGGGTTCGATGAAACGAAGAGACAGTACTTGCATCAAAACCTACCTAGGCACACTAACCTGGCTGAATTTCGTGAACTAACCTAATCTAACTTTTCTCTGATCCCATTCAAGTTCACGACAGCATAACAAAATCTAATACCGGTACTTGTAAGAAAAGGTTCAGATGTACCCTGAAACTGAACCCTAGTGGGACCAAGGTCCACCGTCCCTGGTGTGAATTCAACCTGATTCATCACCAATAAGAACAGGAAAGAGTTCTCGTCACCTTTCGGGTCTTAATGTCAGTCTATGATTGACTTCTAGTCGTGCCTGCTTCCCCAACTTACTCTTTCCACTAAAGAACCACACATAATCCAACCCGTTGAATACCATAGGTTAGGCCACGTCCTAGCCAGTAAGCGCAGAAAAGAAAAAAGTCGAGAAAACGAAGGAATCACGTTTGTATTAATATTCAATAAATGCATAAGTAAACATACTTGCCATTGCTTAAAATAATAATGAAGTTCAACATTTAACCTAATAATCTAGCTACTAGGACACTTACCTTATTAAAATGATGTACTTAACATCAGTAGCTAATTTCTGTTTAACTCCAGGTAGAAATTTTAAATATAAGCAGCTGCTTTCCCTTGTTTGTACATACAGATTGGGCATACATAACTTCAGGAGCGCCCACAATTTGGTATTACAACCAAACTGACGACTATTTCGATTTAACAGTATTTGTTCATAAGACAACCAATTGCGTTATGTTTGTTGCTGTTAAATGTAACCAAAGCTTTCTGTGTCACAAAAGTTCGGATGAAAAGTAAATTTATATTCAAATTTGAGTTACAGAGATTCCATTCAATACTACATATGGCCACTCATTTTATATTCATAAACATTTCACTTCTTCAAACTGATAAAATCAAACAGGAAAATTTGCGAAGTACAGAATTGTATCTTGTACACAAAATCTGGTATTACAAGGTCACGTCAAACATGGTTTCTTCTGGATAACAAATGTTAGTGTTGTACAAATTCAGTATTCAGAAAATTCTAATTTTTGAATTCAAGAATGTGTTACTATAATTAAAAGAACAGAACTTCCATAGGCAAAAATAACTATTTTTTATCACAATGTTATGGCAGCAAAATCAGTATTCGAACTAAAGTAGAATTCGCAAAACGTAGATAAAAGTTAAAATTTCAATTTCTAGTTCAGGTGGGAGCTAAATTTGGATCACAACAAAATTTCATTAATACTGTCAGCTCAAAAAAAAAAAAAAAAGTTCATCGCTTTCAAGGGTTAAAATTTCGCATACTTAACTCAGTCTGGACATAGAAGTGAGAGGTAGTGTAGAGGGAAGATCATTCAATCATATCTTAGCCACCCTTCAACTCCATTTCTCTGCCTCTGCTCCTAAGACTTAGTACACCATAACGAAATCCATCATATCAGTAGCAAAAATCATAACAATGCAAATAAGTAAATAAATAATTTAGTTGAAATAAATAAATAAATATAGATGTTGCTGTCCTTTCATAAGAGTCGACGTATTTCAATTTGAATTTTATTCTTCTAAATCGTTAGCAGGAGAACGAGACACAAAGTGTCCAAGAATTAGCACGAGATTATTAAAACTTCTCATACCTGTTTCAGTACTCGAGATTGCTATAAAAACTGCAACATTCAGAAGATGAGCACACTAGTACTTCTCACCACCATAGTTTACAGAATTTGCACAGCAATTTAGTGGAATAATGTTAATTTTCGTACGAGGGCTTCTCTAACATGCCCATCTTTTACTCCATCAGCCAGCATTCTAACGCCATCTATGAATACTTTTAGAAAATAGCTCATGACGGAAATAAAAAGGAAAAAAATAGAACACGCAACGACTTCGTTAAACGAAGATAAAAAAAGAGCAAATACGGGAATAAATCAGCGAAAGGAAGATAAATATCAATGCAATAAAGCTCGTGAAAGGAATATCCCCGCTTGGGTTTTTCCTTCAGGGAAAATATCATAGAAATAAAGAGCCATAAAAAAGAAAAAAAATGAATTCTTAAGACGAGCAATCAAAGCGCTGGATTAAAGAAATTGCACTAATCACAGCAGAGAATAATCCCTCCAATATTTCGGAATATGAGAAAACATCTGAACCTAACCAAATGAGAAAATATTAAGGTAAATCAAATGCAGACACTCAAAGCGTAATAAGTGGAGAAGTGTATCCAAATCCATATCTTTGCAACGAAAAGTGATATATATCTATCAACGAAAAGTGATAACAATATATATATCTATTAAATATCGCCTTTCTTTAGCTAAATATCAGAATAGCATTTTCCTAAAAAATAGGTCATGTTATTGTGGATATCTATCCAAGTGGGCAAATATATGAGCCATTCCATGTCAAATAAACGCACTTTGGTGCAGTTTTCAACTCGACCACCTCCAATTCGTTTGAAATTTGGGGAGTTTAAACTTATCATTGACCTTAGTAACCGTGACAATTTTTATTCCCATATGTCTTTTAATTTCAAAATCCATTCAAGATCAAAGTTCACAGAAATTCCCATTTCTGAGCGGGGTTATTCCGTGTGAAATCAACACACTTGTTAACAAAATTCTACTTCGCCATCTCAGATTTCTATGATCCTGTGTTTTTTGCTTGTGCATATTGAGTCGCGGACAAAGGCTCACCGGGAAAAAGCTCACCGAAATTTAATGCAATTAAAATAGTATTATAGCTTCTAATATATTGTACTTTGAAGTTGCAATGACAATGTATTTTGTGATAGTGTTCATTTACAATGGTGCTTTTTTCATTTGACGCAGTGTACATGGAGAAAGATTCAGCAACTTGGACTCACTACTTTGTACAAAGAAAATGAAGATGCGTTATGTTGGACTCTTCCTGAAGAGTTACTTGACCTCTTGTAATGTTTTGAGGACTTAGCTAATATAATGTACTATAATGAGGACTCTTATAATATAATGTTTAGGGACTTAAATAGATGGATAGAAAAGCATGAAGTTTTGGTAAGCTTTATTGGAGTTATTTTGTCTGTTTTTCAGTTGTTGGCACTGTATTTGTTTAGCATTATTTATATGGCTTGTTAGTATAAATGTCTATATGTTAGATTTTTTTTATTAATTAGAGAGTGGCGGTTAGAAAGCAAGAAAAGAATGTAATAAAAAAATATTAGAATATTTGTTTGACAGGCTGTTGTATGTAAGAGACGGCATGTTTCTCAAATGTTCAAGTATTAGCAATTAGCTACAGACATTGAAATTAACATACGATTATCCACGGCTTGCCTCGTTCTCCTGTTAAATCGATCGACTGTTTCAGCTTCTGCGGTCAGGTTTGTACAGTGTAGACTACATCTTATTCTCGCAATAGATATACAGTCAAATGGAGTGATATCGGACGCCGGGGTGAATTCGGACATTTTTGTATATATATTTTTATGCGGCTGTACTAATAACATAATGCAACCTTGCTCCCTAACTTCGATGTATGTTGGAGCTAGAGAGTCGCCCTATTAAATTAGAGTATGCACGCCAATAATGAATGTTTCAGAGCAGGGGGCGGGCATTATTGCACCTGTTCTATCCATTCGATTTTTTAAAGAAAAAAAAATGCTTCATTGTTGTCTGTGTAATTGATGTTAAACTATTGCGAAGTACATAACACTGTTATTTAGTTTATTGTAAACGCTATAGGTTTCTTATTGAATTGAATTAATTCATCTGGCTATTCGTAAGGGAGGCAACTTGTACATTTGTAGCATTCCGTGGTGACTTCAGACGATGCCGCGAAGCTATAAGAAGCTTGGAATACAGCCTAAGAGAAATTATGATCCTAAGAAGCTGGAGGCTGCTATCGTAGCTGTGAAGACAGGGAAGTTTTCCTATTGTAAAGCATCAGAATTTTATGGCGTACCGAAATCAACAATTGAAAATACAATTAACAACGTTCATCCTAGATGTATGGGAGGACAGACTGTTCTAACTCCAGAAGAGGAGGAGACCTTGGTATGGCGTGTATTCCTTATGTACTCTTTAATTCTTTTTTAAAAATCTCTCTAGTCCGATTTCCCCACATGAGGAAACGATTTTCGGACGAATGTCTAAAAAAAAATGAGTGTTCGATTTCATTTCATCATGTGAAGTGCTGAACACTTCGTTATTTTTTCATAAAAAAAAAAAAAAATAACTGTGTGCTGTAAACATTAAATTTTATACAAACCAAATCCCTGAAATATATCCCCATGATATGCCATATTCCACAGCCGAAATCATTAGTAATCCATTAAAAGAATATCAAAAACATGCTCAAACTGTCAGATTTCACCCCATTTGACAATACAGGTAATTCTTTTCTTTCTTCCTTTTTTGTCAATTGTATTAAATTTCGGTGAGTTTTTGTCCGCTTTTACATTAATAATGGTGAGCTTTTGTCCTGTTTTTTTTTTTTTTTTTTTTTTTTTTGTTAGCGTTCAAAGATTACAAAAACAGTCAAGTTTTCCGTGTTGTTATTTTACAAAATTTCTTACTACTCATCAGTGGTTTGTGCTAGAGAGCTCAGAGAGGGCTCATTTTATAGCCCTTGTAACAAGCTTTCGTTTGATATATCAGATAGAATTGAACAAAATGTGTTTTCCGAAAATTATCCTGTAATTGTCAAATTGATTTTCTCAAAATCCGACATCTCAAAAATTTTCAAAAAAAAAAAAAAGGGTTGGTCGTACTTTCTTACAGATACAATGTAAATTATAAAAAGTGATAATGAGATAAAAATATTTTCTTGATATACCTGTGGAGGAAAGGCACTTATGGTATAACCTGACCAAAATAGGATTAGACGCGAGGGTGAGGTCGCTAGTGGTTGTTTACACGCTGCAGCAGAAGTCAAGGCCAAAGGTGTAATCGGGAAAGTGTAACCTAAAACCAACTCTTTAAGATTTTGAAATTTGCATTTGTGTGAGACTGCTATTGTCTCATTATTGAAGCTGACTGCTTCCTACTAGCAATTGTGGGAGGGGCCGAAATATCATTTAGGGTCTTAAAAGCATGTGTTAGCGAAAGAGAATCACTGGGGCGGAAAACAAAGTACTTCTTCAAGGTTAAAGGTCGTTGCATTTGAGAATCACAGTACAGAAGAAAATTGCTTCCTCGTGTGTTATTGTCGTTAGTGCAACTCTCTGTTGTTGTTGGACTATTTTGTGCGTTTATTTTCTGTGAGTGTGAGAAAGAGTGCCTTTTGCAAAATAATAAACACTACAGTTTTTTTTTTCAAACACTACAGGGTGTCTAGCAGTCTGGAAAATCGTGAATTTGTCTTAATTTTAAAAATTGGTAGGGAAAGAAATTTGGAAAAAAAAGTCGGGAATTTTCTAACAAGATTTTTGTGTAGAGAATTTGGAGTGGACTTAATATAATCGAAGTCGAATAAGAATCGTTGAGAATAATCAAAGTTAATTCAACCAATGGGGGCCAAAGAGCGAGATTTAAGGAAATCAGTAGCTATTGGTTGCAAGGCGTGTGACGTCACTGTACTGACCTTCGTGGCCGATATAAGGTGTTAATTTCGCACTGGATCATTCCGTAATTTTTCTCACAAAAAATGCAAAACTAATGTCCACCCTTGCCTATAACTTTTAAACGTACTTGTCTAGTTCTTAGACTACATCTCCTTAACTATAACCCTTCTTTTAATCTTAATTGGTCCTTGCTTCTGCAAGTGAGTTACAGCGAAGTTAAATCCTTCCAAGGTGAGTTATCGTGGCAGTGCAAGAAATAAACTTGTTGGTTTCACATTAATCATTTCAAATTACAAAAATCCAATTTTCTTTAGAATAAAGGGTCATAGAAATCAACCCTAACGATATCGACAGCACGCAAAAATCTGTGTGAGAAAGCTAACAAAAATGATGGTACTATAGAAACAAACTTACCTTATTTTCTAAATCAACATCTTCAAATGCACAGACATACACACACACAAGCACATGAACACCATTTTCAAGATAAACATTTCTTATAGTTACTTTCATCATTTTCCGCAATTACCATGTTCACGTTTAACAAGACTTATCAATCATGGCTGTCGCTCGGACCAGTACTGCCAAGTCATAATGTCGCACCCTGGCCAGGTTATAGCTGGCCGTGACGGACCGTGAGCGTGTATGCATAAGCAAGAGCATAGAAAATAGTGGATATAAAAAAAGTGATATTGCACCTAATATTTTGTAGCGAAAAAGTTCTATTTATTTTTGTTATATCTTTTATGATTGAATGTTATAAATTTTATCTTAAGCGTTTACAGGTAACTTAAATTTAAAGAGTTGGGCAATGGTTTCATAAATTATTCAACATTTCAAAGACCAGTTGTTTTAGTGTAACTGCAAACCACGTGATTGCAATTTCTTACATTGTTATGAAGTATGTTAGTTTTGAGTATTACGAAATAATTTTGAAGTGTAAGTAAATAACCATAGGCAGTTACTTCTGTTCTCGTTCCATTCTGTAGAACAGCGATTTTTTTTTTATTTGGTTCAATATTAATATTTTCTTTGTTAGGTTGTGTGCATTCCACTTCCTACTTAATGTTCGAGTCACTTTTATGTTATAGTCAAACAAAAAGGCAGAAGGCTGGCTTAACTTCTCTCAGATGTATCCCAAGTTACAGTAGATAATTAATATTGTATGTAGACGTATCCTCAGTCTGATTATACACCTATACTATACACAGGTTTCGTTAGTACGTTTAGAGTGGCTGTATACATACATAGTCCTGATCGCTTTTGGGAAGCGTTGCGTTATTTGGTCCATCATAAATATTATTGTCTGGTTCTGATCGCTGGCCCACACTTGAAGTACAAGGGGTACTTTCGTTAAATAATGGCCTTTACTAAAAATTATAGCATTACCACACCATTACACAGAATAACCGTTCAGTATATTTTCAATTTCCTTGATATTAATCGCGATGTTAGAAGTTTTTGGACTGAATAGGAACATGCATTCCCCGATACTAAGTGACTTTTTATTTCTTCCGTGACCTCATTTTTGCTTGTTACGTATGCTCCCAAGTATTTAAACTTGTTTACTTTCTCTATTACCTCATCCCTAATTCTTATGTTTCTATTTCCTTCATTCCCTGCGAAGCGAAAGCCTGTTATCATGTATTTTGTTTTATCTATGTTTACCTGTAGACCTATCTCATCGCACGCTCCTACTAAGACATCGGTGTTGCTTTGTAGTGCATCTATATCGTCCCCTATTAAATCTACGTCATCCGCGTATACAAACAGTTGATTCGAACCATTCAATGATAGTCCCTTTTTGTCTCCTTTAATTTTTAAAATCGCATGTTCTAACGCCAAGTTAAACAGTAGTGGAGACAAGGCATCGCCTTACTTCAATCCGTTGCGAGTCTTGAAACTATCTGACATATCCGTACTCTGCTTATGGGGTCGTTGAGACACATCTTCACTAGTTGAACCACTTTTTTCGGAATTCCAAATCGTATCAGGATACTGTATAACTTCTCCCTTTTGATAGAATCATATGCTTTCTTAAAATCAATGATTAGCTGGTGAACCGTCCCATTGTATTCCCATGTCTTCTACAAAATTTGTCTCAAGGCAAACATCTGGTACAACGTGGGTCTACTTCTTCTAAATCCACATTGGTGATCTCCAATCATTTTATCTACATATACACTTAGGCGTGTTAACAGAATATTACTGAATACCTTGTAACAGGTTGGAAGTAACGAGATTCTGCGGTAATTATTACAGTCCGATCTATCGCCTTTTTAGTAAATCGGAACTATTATTGAGGTTTTCCATTCCTTTGGGAGCTCCTCCTTTTTCCATATAACACTTATCAATTTATGTAGTTCCTTGATTAGTGCCGTTCCTCCCGTTTTAATTAATTCCGCTGGAATTTGTCTATGCCTGGTGATTTGAAATTTTTCAATTTCTTTACCGACATCTCGATCTCGCTAGGTTCGGGAATCCACGGTTCTGCGGTATGGATTTCAAATCCCTCTGTTTGTTCCCCGTTGTATACATTAAGAAGTTTGTCGAAATAACTTTTCCACACATCGACAATTTTAGTCGGATCAGCCTGAAGATCTCCACGTTCATTTCTAATCATTCCTAACCTCGGCTGGTAACCTTTTCTAAATGAGTTTACCCCTTTGTATAGATCTCGTATGTTATTTGTCTTCCCGTTTTCCTCTACTGAATCTTCTGCGTCAGATATTCTCGCTTTTTGTTTTTGTACCCGAGTGTGGCGTTTCATTTTGCGTTACTGTAGTGGTTGGTTTTTGCTTCGCTTTTATTACTTAGCCATCGTTGCCTTGCTTGTTTTCGTTCCTCATGAAGCTTAAGGCATTTTTCATCAAACCAAGGTTTGTTTTTCTGGTGTTTCTTCTCACCTACATGTTCCTTCGCTGCGCTCTTAATTGTTTCACGAATTGTCTCCCACATCTTACTTACATCAATTTCATTATTAATATCATCATTACTATTACTCGAGTTGGCTAGGATTTCGAACCTATTTGAGAGTTCGAGTTGGTAATCTGCTTTTATGCTCGCATTATTTAATCGTTTAACTTCGAATTTCAGTTGTTTTGTCCCCTTACTTTCTCTGTTCGCGATGCATAACTTTTCCCTTACTTTTGTGATCACTAATTGATGGTCGGTCTCACCTTCCGCTCCTCTGTACGACCTGGCATCCATTATGTTGGTGTATCTTCGTCTGTCTACTAATACATGATCGATCTGGTTTGAAAGTTTTGCCGTCCGGAGATACCCATGTATATTTATGTATGTCTTTATATTCAAAATACGTGCTCTTTACCAGTAGGTTTTTCGAAATCGCGAAAGTTATCAGTCTTTCTCCATTGTTGTTGATCTTTTCGTGAAGGCTGTATTTGCCTATAATAGGTCTATATTTTTCTTCCCTCCCTACCTTTGCATTGAAATCACCCAACACAATTTTCGAATTATACTTCCGCATTTGGTCAAACAGCCTTTCTAGCTCATCGTAGAATATATCTTTGTCGTTATCAGTAGCCACCTCGGTCGGATCATAGACGTTTATTAAAACCGTGTTGCCTCATAGAGTACTTATCGTAACGTACGATATAGTCTTTCGTTTACGAACTCTATATTCTGAACTGCCTAAAGGATACTGTTCTTAATGAGGAATCCTATTCCGAAATCGTGAGACTGTGTTCCCGCGTAGTAGAAAATAACAGACACACGCTAACACTTATAAGCACTTTAATATTTCGGTGATTTCACCTTTTTCATGCTCGGAGAGTAACAGACACACACGTGAGTAGAATAAAGACTAAGACGACAGTGGGGGACGATGCATCGAGAACAGTTGACTGTTATATAGCGTGATTTGCGGAACGTGGAAAAATTGTCAACTGTACAGTTCTAAAGTTAATTGTAGAAGGAAATGTGTTCAAAATGCAGGTCAGAGTGGTGTTTTAGAGTTATTGAAGGTAAAGGTCAGGATACATTTTCGCATTTAAACCATGAATATAGGCGCCTTATAAAGTTATTGTGTTCAGTGGCAACAAATGAGCGATTTCTCATAGCACTTCTGAATTTTCAGGTGCTAGAACAACATTTTGAAAACATCGTACAAAGTATATTGGAAAATATTGTCACAGATGTCTTGATTAAACCAATGTTGGCTCGAGAAATCATAAATAAAAATCCAAGCCTCCGAAATTCTATCCTACAAGATGATTTAGGAAATTTTTTTTTCAAACATCAAAAAGTTCCTTAATCAACTTTGATTCGACATCAGCGAACTTGGATCTTATCATTCAGGTGCCAAGAATAGGCCAAAAGAATTATCACATTTTATACAAAATATTTAATTTCGGCTTCTTATTTGATTCGGCACATTTGAGACTGACCTTAGCAAAATACGCAATCAAAACAGACAATTCTATCTTCGACATTGACATATCATTATGTAACCAACATCAAATGTTTACAATCTGTAAAGTCCAAACACAACCAAAAACGCAAGAGACGGACTGTATATACGAATTAGTTTTTCGAAACAGCTCATCAAATTGTCAAATTAAACCTCAATTATCGAATCAAGAAGAGTTTTACATGTACACACCGTCAGGATTGCACATAGGAATTAGAAATGGCATCATATAACAGAACGGGCATGCACAAATAAAAGTTCAAAATAATAAAACAATCCCTTATACATATTATTTTTTATATGAAGAATTTGATGTTACTTCAAAAAATGTTTTAAAGCTACCAAGTAGACATAAGTGGACTAGAAGTAAAATACTATAACCTGCCGAAGAAATATGACACAAAATTTCCTTCACCTTTTCAAACTTTGCAAGAGACAATCGATAGCCTAGATAGTTTATTGAAGCATGAAAAAAATAACTTACCGAGCAAGTTCCAAAACATACACTTTCATCCTATGATATCATGGCTAGCAATAATGTTAATCTAGTAATATTAGTGCTATAACCTGTAATAACTTAAATTTTGTATTGTCTGCACCGAAGAATGAAAACTAAACAAGTACCATAAAACTCGGTCATTTCAGATGATTACAGTCATTCTTCTCGTCCTATTAATCGTGTTACTTGTTATAAATATAGTGATTTTTTGTGTGTCATATATCGTATGTAACGTCAATCTAATAACCTGCAAGAAACCAAAACACCAAAGGAAGGAACCAAGAACAACGATGGATCCAGCAACATCTTTCCCGTGGAATTAATTCACATTCAAAATGAAAGCAGCAACAACAATGACGACATAGTTTCCCTCCAAAATAGCAGTGAAATTACCACCAGCAACACCACAAAAGAAAGCGGATACACGATTAATGATTTGGTGTATTTGTTTTAAGTGAATCGAAGCAAGAGAAATAGAGCTTAATCTCACTGAGGGGAATGACGCTCAGTGAGCTGACCCTGCTTTGGGAGGTTAAGCCACGCTTATTTCTCCAGAAAATAATATAAAAGTGCTAATATGAGTACGAAGTATTTTTTTAAACAAGTGATCAAGTGCTCATCAAAAGTAAAAAAAGGTTCTAAGGTTAGTGAATATCCCAATATACACAGATAAATAGTGTTTACGTAAACGATAAAGTGTAGCAGAAGACGCCGACTCCACGTGAATAAACTTGGAGTTACTGAAGTCTCGCCTACAAGAAGAGCTGGAGAGACCTATAAAAGGTCCACCAGACACCTAAAGATTATCACTTCATTTCAATCCGAAAAAGTAGTCACCTGTTCCTATCCCATCTGACTTGGTCTGGAGTCGGAATACCTAATCCTCTCTGACTTGGTCTGAAGTCAGATTCTATCTATCGCTAAAGTTCTCATTAAACTGACCCAGATCAGAAATCATTACAAGTAAAGAGGTGAATCTTTACTAGTATATCTCGATACAGCCTGTGTTCCGGGTTCTCTGTTAATCAACTGTATTATACTTGTATTTAATCGCATATAGTGGAACTATATGAAAAAATGGTGTCGGTAAAAGTCAAACCGTGTCCTTGTTCTTATTTATTAACCACGACGCTATCGATCCCAATGATCGAAAGGCTCTACCTAGATCTATTATAGCCTACAACAATACAAAGATCATTACGATATTTAGCCGTTTCTCTTTAACTTTTCCGTGAACATGCCTTATCGGCAAAAGCTGTGTGCGATATATGCGGCGAGCTAATTCGATATATATATATATATATATATAGGATGTTATAAATCAACACCGACAAACCTCCCTCACGAGATTCCTTACATGAAAATAAGAAAAAGAAAGTATAGACCATCAGGAGTGCACAAATGCTTCGTTTCGGCTCTATAGGCTGCCAAAACTGTGAGAAAATGAACTCTAAAGCGTGGTAATTCCAATACCATTAACAGTAAAACTAAGGCGGCATAGTGCCCTCAAAGACTTCAAACTTGCTCTATCCAAAACTGCATATTACAAAATGATGCGATAGATGCACAAGGGATTACCCAAAGGAAGTAGGGGTTTCCCAGACATTGTCCGGAAGAAATAGGGTAGAAATAAACACGAATCTAATAACCTGCAAGAAACCACGGAGACGACTTTCCGCATGAGTACAGATGATAAACGTAATCACTGCATCTAACCGGGCAATGACAGTCTTTTTTGCTGATAAAAAATACAGCAAACGTTCGTTGAAATGTATGTAATTCTTACTCCTGTGTGTTATGCAACCTCACATTTTGACAAAAAATCTATTCGCAGAGGAAATTTGTTAAATAAATCGACTCACCCCCCCCCCAATTCTGCCTAGCACCCCCTAAACGTTTCGGCTGGCTACGGACCTGCACATTAGTATAAACTTGTGTAGCTTTTATTGAGCTAGTACTTCCTGAAAATAAAAAGGTCTGCCTCACTGACTTCATCAGCTTCGTATCCCAGTCAGTAGATTCCCGAATAAGTGGAATCTGATTAATATAGCACTGTTTGATTAGTAGGTAGGTACAATTTTGAGTTCGAAGTTCAGGATAACGATCGTGAACGTGATATATTAATTAATTAAAATTGGATACACTTGATATATTATTCTCAGTCAATAAAAGAGGAGACATGAGCACTTCGTTGGGAGTGAGCGCATGATGCCTTGCTAGAACAGCGTGTTAACGACACTTAAGGAACATTTAGAGAAACAAAGAAACTACTTGGGTACTCACATTCGTTGAGTAAAAAGAGCTATGAAGTGATCCCACTGCTTTATGTTGTTGTTTCGTAATATTGGGATTGTAAAGATAAAGATAAAATTAATTTTATGGGCGGTAACAATTGGGATTGTATCTGTATAATATTTTGTCATTCGAAAATATTGTCCTCTTCGTTGCCTGCGTTGTTGTTCCTGACCTGTCTATAAGTACAGACTGTGCACACGCACGTATGAAATAAGGAACTTAGGACAATCTTTTAGAAAGAAAAGTGAAATGTATCGAATTCAAATATTTTATGTGATCCCATTACATACCGCCATTTTGGATAAAGTAAAATTAATACATTGCAAGTGAAGAATCTAGCAACATTCGTTCATTCAGATCACCAAGATGGCCTATGATTAGTACCTCAGTGTTTTGTGTCGCTTTATCAGAGAGAATAAAAAATATTAAACACAGAAGATATGCAAAAGAAGAAAGACTATATCTGGACCTTCGTGGAATAAGGTCGGATGTCATATTTTCACTTTTTTTTTCTCAGGAGACTAGTTTTTCTCTAGAAAACCAAGGGAAACTATCTCCTGAGGACATGCCATATTCATTAGCAAAGACACAGGAAACATGCCTTTGACAATTAATATTAAAAGTGCTCTGAATTTCGTATGCTGGACAAAAAACTGCTCTCCTAAAAAAAGAAGGAAAAGAAAAGTGAAAATTGACATCCGACCTTACTAAGGTCCAGGTATAGTCTTTCTTCTTTTGCATATGTTCTGTGTCTAATATTTTTTATTATTGTCTCTGATAGAGCGATAGTATGATACAATACCGTGAAACGTTAGACCAACAGTGTAAAAAAGTAAAAAGATAGTGCCAGCACAACTGAGGATTGCAGAAATAAAACAGAATGTAATGTGAAATAAAACTTGTCTAGGACACGCCAGAGGAATTCACAATATTTTGAACAGCCCATTGAACTTCATCGGGTGGTTAAATGGTACATAAAACTCTCTCACAAATAAGGTGTGAACAGGAGTGTTGCCGAGAGCAGACGACCACTTTTACGTTTTGGCCATCTGATGAAGACCTGTGAACTGAACGAAATATTATGCATTATTAATTCTTTTGACGGGTCCTAGGTGAGACTTATTCTCATTTTATTATATTACAATATTTTGTTTGGGCATAATATTGCTTGTCTCAAACCTCTATTTGAACAAACGATTTCTACTTTTCGCTTTGACTGTTACTAGGATTAATTTGAAAGTTTTTATTCTCTGGACGCAACAGGCAACTCAACGAACGTAAAGAAATAATTGGTTATTGAGTCAGCTTTTTTAAATCAGAACTAGGTGAAAAGTACTTAGCGTTCAAATTGTCTAAAACATTTTAACACCGTAATGAAACTTAACTTTTCTACATCTTATACGGATACTTGTAATTGAAGTAAGTTACAAAATCGTTGCACTTAACTGGCAGAAGCGTAGTGCTTTTGAAAAGTAATCCTATAGATCCATTGTTATGCATTATTTCTCATACTTACATAGTTCTTTGTGTTTCTTAACGCATGATAAATGAAGGTACAACAGATGGTGGCCCAGGGCGTTCTAGACACAGAGGACGATTTTCAAAATTGTGGTTATATGTACCTTTTAGAGAACGATATAGGTAATCTAAAGATTATATATGTAATTATTATTATTATTATTACTTTTATTTTCAGTTATTCTTAGATGATTCGAAAATGAAGAATTTCACCTCCTGTTTTAAAGGTAAGATAAGGTGTCATAAGCTAACAGTTAGTTAGAATCCAAGTTTATCTTTTTTTTTTCCCCCTTCGGTTCTCTGTCAGTTTGTATCTTAGTAAGCCATATTTGTATCTTCATCAAATTTTAAGTGATGACTTACACATCGTTCAAACTAAGAACAGCAGTTCCTACAGTGTTTACTGTTTACATATGATTATGATCCAAGGACAACTTGCGCATAGGATACAAATCATGCATTAGATCTTAGCATCCAAGCAAGGTGTTACATATGTATAAATATAACTAGTACAAATTAAAGCCGGGAGGGCAATTTAAGGTAAATTTAAGATAAATGAAAAAAAAAAAAGGATAATACTTACAGCTTATAGTTTTGCATTAAATCACATATATTCACGTATAAAAAGTCACTATATTTCGTATATTACACGTTTTCAAGTATAGAGGAAGAGAGCGAAGTACACGTGTTCACAAAGTACAAGTTTGAAGAGACAGTGGTGACACGTAACGGACAAAGCATCAAAACTGGAGAGCAACTGACTGCCGTAGCGCGTCAGTTTCCGAAACTTGAAATAATTGTAGAGCGTGTAAGTACAGGGTGGGATCGTGGATGGAAATGTGTTGAAAATGCAGAGAAAAAGGGGAGCTAGAGTTATTGAAGGTTAAGGCCAGGTTTTATTTTCGCGCTCAAACCATGAATAAAGGCATTCTCCCACAGACGGCGTGTTGAGGTGCTGGTCGTAGAGGGTAAAATGTGAATTATGACAACCAGGAAAGATAGATCAATATTGGTATTCTGGGACTCGGTATGCAAGGAAAATGGGGCATCTGGTTTGTTGATAGTACAGAAGTGACGATGGTTATTAATTCGAATGTTAAGAGCACAATTTGCTTCCCCCACATAAAAGGCATCACAGAACTTGCAGGTTAGAATGTATATAATGTTAGAGGTGTGGCATGTACCCTTGGGATTGAGGGTGTACCGATCATTAGCAGTATTGATAGTGATTGTGGGGGAAGTGATGAAAATGGAGCAGACCTTACATCTGGGGGTCTGGCATGTCTGTGCGCCGGTTTGGTGTGGTGGCAAGGAGGGATTCGTACGGACCAAGATGTTTCTAAGATTAGGTGCATGTTGAAAAACTAATCTAGGTTTGGTGGGGAATATTGATTTTGTGTCTGGGTCAGATTGGAGAATGTGGAAATTAGAGTGTAGGATTTGTTTGACCTTGGTTAGTTTAGGATGGAACTGAGTGATTAGAGCCGGTGGGTTGGGCGACGGTGGGTTGGATTTTTGAGTGGGTTGAGTGTGTGAGGATGCACGGCGGATCTGTTTGGTTACAAGGTTAGAAGGGTAGCCTCGGTTGACTAGAGCCTCCAGGAGGCGTTGGTTGTAAGTTTCAGCGCAGCAGAGGTGGTGGAATTCAGGCATTGTCCTCTGAGGGCAAGGGAGAAAGGAATCGCTTTCTTGGTGTGGTAAGGATGGGAATTTGAGTAATGTAAATACTGCATATGGTTGGTGGGTTTTATGTGAACGGAAGTGGTCAGGGTGTTGTTTTCTAAAGTGATGTCCACGTCAAGGAATGTGACTCTTTTGTCAGAAATAGACCAAGTGAACTGCACAACACGGAATTGGTTCAGTTGTTCTAGGAATGTTTTGAGACTGGTTTCACCATGAGTCCATAGCATCATTATATCGTCCAAGAATCTTACCAGAGTAGAGGGGTCCAAGGTTGAGTTTGCAGGAAATCATATTCGAGCTTGCCCATAACCAGATTAGCATAAGAAGGTGCCATTCTCGTACCCATGGCTGTGCCTCGGATCTGAAGGTAGTGTTTGTCGTCAAAGAAGAAGTTGTTACATGTGAGAACTAGGTTGGCCAGGTTAAGAAGGAAAGCTGTGGTTGGGCTATGAGGTTTAGGTCTCTGGTTAAGGAAGTATTCCATAGCTACTAGGCCATGGGCATGAGAAATCTTGGTATATAAGGAAGTAAACATCTATGGTGCAAAGCAGTATGTCAGAAGGAAGAGACAGTAATTCACGGATGATTTCTAAGAAGTGGTAGGTGTCGCGTATGTAGGCAGGCAGCGCTTGAACATGTGGTTGAAGGAAGGAGTCAACGAGAGCTGAAATGCGTTCAGTAGGGGAATTATAGCTGGCTACAATGGGTCTGTCTGTGTTACCTGTTTTGTTTATCTTCGGTAATAGGTAAAAGGTTGGGGTACGTGGACTGTCCAGGATTATGTATTTTATGGACATTTCAGATATGCCCTCACGAGGACCATTAGCGGTAATGAAATCTGAAATTGTCTTCATTTCATTTCTATTGTAGAACAGACCTAGTAAATACTAGTCCAGCCTGACCTCTGCATTTAAAAAATGTCAGTAAGAATTATTAGTTTGAAATTATTTAGTTACAGGGTAATAAACCTACCACGGACCGTAATTCTGGTCAAATGATTACCGTCGCTGACTGCTGATTATGGGATCCCGGGTTCGATGCCCGGCTTTGCCAGGAATAATAATTTATAGCCATATTCAACCCACTATTGGATGAGGTCTCTTCCGGAGGGAGGGAGGTCTAGAACGGTGCCCACTCAGCATTGTGATGCTATTGGGGAGGGACGATCACAGTTGAGAGCTTCGGTTTCTCTCCCAACGCGTCAGCGTGGGAGCAGTAGACCAACCCCTCCCTCCGGGAGAGGCCTCATCCAATAGTGGATTGTATACGGCTATAAATTATTATAAAACCACATTTACTACTTTATTATATATGTAATAATAAGAACCTTTGCATGTTACCACGCCAGATCTTGACGAAGTACGCACCCTGAACCGACTGTAGTATGTCGTCAACGGCAGTGATTTACCGCATGCAGAACATCTTGTAATGATTCTAGTGATCAAGTTTTGGAAAACAGAACAGTAGATAACAGTAACTTTGCATTTGCCGTAGTTGTACTGAGTTGGCTTAATTTTCCACTGAAACTTCCGACACAAAGAATACGCTAACTGCTCCCTGCTTCCGTACCTTGCAGCAAAACGGATTAACACACCCGCTGTGTTCTTTGGCAATTCTTGGTTAAAGTGACATTATCTATTGATGATTGTTTAATCTCCAAGGACGTTACTGTTACTGAGATTTGTTTTTATCCCAACCCACTCTAGTCACTCATGTATCACCATGATCTATTACGGTGGATCGACCACGTACTTCAGTATGGTAGATTTTAACACAAAATGGGAAACAAAATTTTTTCAAATGTCATGGTAGTATTTTGACTGTAAAACGAATCGTTTTATTTCACAAACTTAAAACTCAATTATTTTAGCTTTTAATTTTATTTATGGGTTTGATGCATCTCAAGCTCAGGTTAGAATAGGGTACTATCCCGGTATCCGACTGATGTGACAGGAAAATCTCATAAGAACCTCATTCACGATGGGGTACGCTGGGATCGTTTCCAGGACCTTCCGATTGCAAAGCCAATCGACTGGGCTACTGCCGCCTCGCTCTTAAAACTCAACTTGAGAAAGACCACTTCTTTCAGTATCATTCAAGCATTAAAGCCACTATGATTAATTTCAGTTAAACTTAATCACAGGCATTCTTCTTTCTTATTGACCACAACGGCCGGAGAGTTTTAGAAGAAATTGTTCTCTTTCTGATATTGTATAAAATGGATATAAATTCAAAAGAAATAAATACATACAATTATGTCCTTATATAATAAGTAGTAAATGTGGTATAGGTTTATTAACCTGTAACTAAATAATTTCAAACTAATAATCCTTACTGGCATTTTCTAAATATAGAGATCAGGCTGGACTAGTATTTACTAGTTTTGTTCTACAATAGAACTGAAAATAAGATGCTGTATGTCACTTTTTAACCAATTAAAAAGTTTCGTAATAAATTTAGGATGTTATTCTACTTGTTCTTCCCAAAAATATGACAGTTCTGTTATTAGCAGTATTATTCACATGTACTTTTGTAAAGATGAATGTGATTTTTCTAAATACCTCAGAGAAATGGAAAATTGATTGACTCAGGTGCAAGAAAGCCGTTTGACATTGCAGCTCAAACGAACACAAAACAAACTTGCTTCGGTCTAATATCAAGTCATTTCACAACAAAATTTCATTCGGATTTCCAGTAGTTTATTTCCAGCATGTTAAGGCTCGCTGTACTTAAAAGGTGCCACAGTTTACATCCTCAAGACATGTTTGGTCATATATTAAACAAACAATGCAATAGGATGCATAAAGCAGCCCTTAAAAAAGAATATTTGTCTTCTACATCCTTTCCTTTCCCGGCATCACCTTATCAGGTGATTTGTCTTCTATACATGACTCGATACTACATGCAATAGTATCTTATATACTTATATTGTCAATGTAAATTCTTCAGTGTAGCCAATACAATTTAACACAAGACCTCACCATCACTGTTCTAAATGTAAACAGTACGCAACCGCATCCACGTAAGCCACCAAATCAGTACACGCGATTCCAGCCTGCTTCTCAGTGATTTGATCTTTTGTTGAACTCGCCTATATTTAAGCTTTGTTTCCTTCGGCTTCTTTCCTGCCTCTAACATTAACATAGAAGCTTCATTTTCATTCTGTTCCTGTTGTAGAACATGCACGAATATAAAAATATTGGGATATTCTTTTGTTAGCTTTCTGTTTAATTTGGAGTACCCCACCTCTCGACAACATTAGTTGTTCTTGCTTCAACATTGTTGTAATGGTTCCATATTTCTCTGGAAAAGAGAGAGACACCAATTACATAAAATAAACAAAGCTTGACCGAAGACATTCAGTAACGATCGGAGGTTTTACTAAGCATAGTGTCAACGATTGGTTGTTAGTAACGTGTTAAATTTATAAATATTCAGTTTTGTAATCATTACTCGTTAGTACGGGGTTGATTTCATATCTCTGGTATGAGGTTAAGATTTTGTATTCGCATATTGATCTGTAAAATGAATGGTTATGGAATGAGAATAATGATTACCATACTTCATTAAAGGTAGCCATTTCCTTTCCAGAAACTTAGGATTTTCTCACAGTTGTAGAATACATTAAACAATACAATAATGGCAAAACTAATGGAAAATGTACCTAATACTAAATAAAGGTAAAAAAAAAAAAAAAAAATGAATAAGCACAGAACGAAGTGCTAATCACTGCTAATATAGATTTCGCTCTCCAAATTGAAAATCGCATTATATTTGGCAAAAACATGTCAACAAATTAGTGTAGAAAATAAGGTAACTATTGTATTGTACTTTGTGAAGTTGGCGTCTGCGTCGTCTAGCCATGTTTGCAATAAATAGTCACTGAAACTTTTCTGTGTTTGATACTTCTGGGGCATTTTCTTGAAGGTACAGGAAGATATCACTCACTTGCCCCATTGGCACAAGTGATAGTGCAGCAGCTCGTCATATCCACTTCGTGACCTCTTTGTCTTCCTGATAAAAAGTAGACAATCCCAGCGACTGGATTTTTCTTCACAAATATTGTGTATACTGAAAGAAACATCTACGAACAGCTGCATCGGGAAAAACACCAATAACGGCATTGATAGCCGCTCTTTCGAAGTCCAAAATTACTGTAGTAGGATTAAAATAGTAACCATTTGCAGTAGCCGTCTCTTTAATCAGAAGCAGCATCCTACAATAGTCCTTCTCTGTCTTGCTAGGTAGTAAACAAAATACGAACGGAAAGGTCTGTCCCAAATAAGTCCCATGTAAAGTGTAAAGCTGATGAATTATCCAAATTGTGTTCGTGGTTGCAAGCTTCAGTAAGTTTCGAATTGTCCCAAAGACCTGCAGAACATAAAATGAATATTTATACATCCCCGCGCACAGTACAATAAAAATTTGATTCAGGTAATTTTATTACTACGTCTCCGGGTCCCAAACTAAACTTTGGGGATCTCTCCCAACAATCGGGGATCCGGGAAGTGCGCATATATTTAGATAGAGGAGGGTCACGAAGGAATACGGGCAAAATCTGCCGTTCCGACAGCAAAGGGTAAATCCAATATGGCCGCCCAAAGGACATTCCAATCAACGTTTGCAAGTAACTTCGCACCCACTTCCCGTTAACAGATTGACTTAATATTTTGCAGACTGATTTCCAAATTCAACACATTTGTTGGATCGAAATGGCTCGGAAGTCGCCATATTGAATCCAATATGGCCACTCAAAATGTCATTTTTTAAACGACTCGTGCTAGAAATTTTGGTATGAAAGTACAGTATCACTAGACGTTTACAAAAAGTATTAAACTGTTCAAAATATCGCCATCTTGAATCCAGTATGGCCGCCCAAAGGCTTTTACCAAACAGCTTGTGCTGCAAAACCGAGGTTTGGTATAAAGGTGCATTATCACGAGCAGATTATGAAAACATTACAAACTATTCACAATGTCCCCACCATGGCCGCCAAATACTAATTTAAAATATATAAAAACAAGTTGTAGGTTAAATGATTTAGATTCAGACACAAATCTGAGTACTAACGGTCTTCTGTCTAATGTGCATTATGGAAGTATTAGGTGTTAATTTTAACTTACACGTACTCTCCCAACAATCGGGAATATATACTCGGAGAAGAAATCTAAAAGGCGCAGACATCAAAGGTTATAGGAGCTATAAGGGTTAATATTGTAGTCGATGGAAAATCTTATTTGCTCGTTATTCCCGAACTTGTACTATATAAAATGTTAATATGTAGTCACATGAAATCTGACAAAGTCCCAAAAGACAAGAAGTCCAAAGTTAGATGTCTGTTTCAATGTGAAAGTTTTAATTGAATCAATTTAAATGACAGTCAGTAAAAAGGTATGTTTATTTGCAGTCAATATGGAGATCAGATAAAAAAGAATGGTCTAGGAAACACACTGCTCGCAGTGAGCACACTTTACAAATGCAATTGCGTCACATGTGTAGCACTTGTTGTTCACTATCGAGTCAAAACAGAAGTCATGGGGTGAAATCCATGTTCCAGGCTCCTCTCCCAAGTATCCAGCCTTGTAAAAAGCAAAACGAATCATGTTGCTGAAACGTGGTGCAGAAAATTGGTACAAAGTGAATGACTGAAGCCTTAATTACTGTGTCACGGTGCCAGACATGTTCCTCCGACTCTGAAAGCACTGAATCAGTTAGGTATCTAACGAATGACTTGTACTGTCGGAAGAAGTGGACATCCAGAGGCTGGATTAAGTCAGTACACCCACCGGGAATGAGATGTTTCATTGGCTCAATTGATTCTGGAACAGTCTGACTGACATCCTTATTTGATGACCAAGAATCAAGGAAGAGAAGAACTTTTGAAATATCAGCAGAAAGACTAGGCCACAAACAATCGTTATAGAATCGTATCAGGTCTGCTTTGTTCATATTTGCCGACCTTCCGGCGAAGGATTGAATGTTCGGTGGATCGTCTGGTTTCGATGTAGGGATAGGATACCAGTACATACATGGGTCGCGTGATCTCCCCAGCCATAGAGATTACAGAGAAGGTCATATATGAATGCGAAGTTGCGCTAATTGATCCAACAGAAGCTCGGATGGCAACTGTGTGACAACGACGGTAAGAGTGCAGTTCCTTCTCAAATCGGCTTTGGTCTACATTTAACACATTTTCTGGCTGTAGTTCTTCATTCAGTATAAGCTCACGAATCGACATTACGAAAACATCGGCCGCTTTGGCAAGGTCTGCCTCTTTTGATCTCTAATTTTTTGCTGACGCGATGAGTTATGGCACGATTGACGACCCTATTACGACGCGTGAATCGGAGAAGCTAGGATTTCGATGCCTTAAAGTTCAAGCAATTATGTAGATCAAATCATAGAAGAGTACTTGAATAATTAGCAAATACGTACAAAATATAATACAGAAAGAAGAGCTAATAAATAATAACATTTAGAGTTAACGTACAATTTTAAATCCGTTGATTCAATTTAAGGAAGATATTTAACTCTTAATTTCAACTTTTAAAAACTAACTTTTCCAACTTCCAATTTTGTGAATTCCATTAGAATGCTATTTGTGTCTATTTGTATACTCTTTACTATTGCCATAGTGGCCAGGCCAGACAAACTATCTTGAGAAACATCTTTCCCCACTCGCAAATGATATTGGCAATAAAAATTCGAAAGGACAGAGAAACATTAGAAAACATATCATAATAATGTTTTTACAAAATAACGCAACACTTCTACATGAGAGGTTCCAGAAGGCAACACGGATGGTAGGGTGATTAGTTCTTTATTCAGTTCTAAGACTTTAGTGTATCCTCTCCTCTCCCTGAGGCATTACTTTCTGAAGCTCCAAAATTGTCTTCGTATCCCAATTCTTGAGCTCGTGTATGTGATACTAAAAACATGTTTTTCACCGTTTTTCCATTTATTCAAAGTGTCAGTCAACGTGTTAGCTACATCCAGAATCACGGAAAATAAGTTCACTTTAAAGGACTATTTTTCTCCTCGATCAACGGGTTCATTTTCACTTCTGTACGAGAATGTTCTTTTAATCTTTTTCTAACAAATTATCTCATTTTTTATAAAGTAAGAATTTAAGTCCAGTTCTGAACCAAACCAAAACCAAACGGTAACTATATTCATTGTATTGCAAGCTGTTTTAGTTAACATTTTGAAAATTGCCCATTTTTGTTTTTTTACACATTTTATGTTTGGTAAGTGCCCTATATAAAGTATAAATATGTTTTATGTTTCAAAATATGTATTGAACTACTCGTGTCATTCTCAGTGATCATTGACATTATGGACTTAAACAATACGGTTTCAAGAACTTTCTACTTTTCTAATGGCTTTATCTACAATTATTAATCCGTATGGCTTTGTTAACCCATTAACGGTCGACATTACCATATATCAATTTATTCTTCGTGCTACGCGAGCAGCTTCATGGAAACTTTTCTTCTAACTTTGGCTCCAGTGGAACTTCAACATCTAGCCCTCTTCAGTTACCAGGATTCTCACTTGATTTTCTACGTAACTTAGTAAATCAAGCGCAGCCCGTCCGAATGCCATATGTAATAAATTGGGAGTTATAACTGTACGCCGAACGCCATATGTTATAAATTGGGAGTTAGTTCTTTCGACATTATCTGTGATTTTAGTGCCTTCATTTTATGGACACTGTATTCTTACCGTCTCGTTTTCGTTATTTCGACTAGCAATTATAAAATTGTCGGTAGAGCAATATTTATCTTGTTTATATTCACCGGGTTCATATATTACCGTAACACATTCTCGTAGTGTAAACTTGGTCTAGAATACTTTGTTTACTTACTCAACTGTAATTAACGTATCAAAGAAAACAAACTCCAATTCGCATCTACAAGTTTCTTTCGGAAACGCTATTTATTAATTACGCTTTAACTTTTAGTGAAAGTTTATATCTTTATATATTTTGTTGATTCATAAACTTACGCATAATATCTTACAAATTTGCCCATCACAGCATTAGAACTTCTTAAGATAGTTCTTAGGTTTAAAATTCTTTTATCTGTTCGCGATTTCTTTTCATTTCATTCTTTTTCCATCTTTTTTCATTTCTGTCTCGATTTTCTTTTCGCACTTGGCATAAACCATAAGTTTATGACCAAGTTTGTCTTACTTGACACACGTTTATGTACACACAATAACACATATATGTATATGTGTACACATAATTACACAGTAACATTTCGAATTAGTTTGTCATCAATCAAATAACTTGTTTCAATTCACCATTGTTCATTTAAATAAGTTATATATTAAATATCATCATTAAACACAATATATCACAAAATAAGTTATTAACACTACATAAATCCCCCTGTTGCAAAATAAAATTATTTTGCACCACAAATATAATTTTCGTACGAGAAGACAAAGTTCATATCTTACCTTGATACGATGAATTTCCTTACTTAGCGCTCTACAAAGTTCGTTTGTGTGTTATATGTTGCGTAACATCACTTACCTATTATCAAGAATGTTCACCTAGTGCCTTGAATTAGCTTCCTTGTCCTATCGTCCAATCATCAAAACTAGATTCATTGCTGTCTGAACCGTTATTCTCGTTTCTGTTTACTGAGTATCTTCCTCCCTTTACGAGAATTTGGCTTTTTCTTTTTTGGACTCCTTTTCTTCATTTCCTCTTTATTAATATATGTAAGCCAGTGTTGCCATTATTGTATGGATTTTGGTTTATTTTGTTGTTCTTGAACCGTAACTTGCTCAGTCATTCGTTTATCCTTACGATTTAGTTTTTACCTTGTACTTCCTTCCAGTGTAATTCCTTTTCAGAATTTTTCTTTTGTTGTTCAAGTATAGCAGAGACGCTCAATATATCACCCCTTTTCATTTCTATAACATTTCTTTTATTATCTATTGATAAAACGTCAAAGTTCGTTATCAGATCTTGTCCCAATATCATATCATATATCATATGGAGTCCTGCTTATAACCAAAACGTTATTGGAAACAATATGTTTGTTTTCTATGTTCACTACTACATCCAATCTTGATGGATTTAATTTCTGGCCCATCGTTAGTTTTCACAGACAGAAATTCAGTCCCTTTATTATTTATTTGTGCAGATCTATACTTTTCTATTATACTTTTGAAGAAATCGCAGTTCATAATAGAACATGTCGCACCTGTATCTACCAATGATATTGAGTCCAAACCAGCTATATATATTCTGGTAGTTTTGGTTAGCTTATTATTTTGAAATGCCGTGCAGATACAGTGTTGTCCTATTTTGTTATCATAACTTGATTCTACAACATATTTTCTTTCTTCATCATTTCTATCAGGTTGACTTTCGTTTCGCTTATTACGGATTGGGATATTGTCATTTATGTGCATGATCCTTGGCGTTTCATTAATATCTGTTTGCGTTATTTCCCGGCTATTTGCTTCAACAAAACATACTTGATTCGGTTGTCTTTCTTTAAAATTATCATTTCTATTTTTTTCGTGTGAGTATTATCATACGTCTGTTTATCTCTGTTCTCAAAACTTATGTAATTGCCATAGTTACGTTCCTCATATCTAGGTCTGTTAAAGTTAGTGTGATTTCTGTTTTGATTAACATGAGAGTTACTGTTTATTTGAAGAGAATTGCTTATTTTCACTACCCTTTTGTTTAACATCCATGTAAAGATCTACATTTTTTCGAGAAGCCATGAAAGTATCATATTTTTTCAACGCTGGCTAATAGTTCTTCAAGAGTATTACAGTTCGGAAAAAGTAGGTCTCTTTGGAGACGTCCTGGCAAGATGTTCACTATAATCTATAAAGTTCCTGAACAGAAATATTTTCATCTATCGTGGTGAATTTAGTTGAGTTCTTGTACTTTGTCACTATACCTGTCCACCTGTTACCAATTTATTCTGTGATTTTTTAACTCCTTCTTTCGTATTTTAACCCTTTCAGCACTTCCATATATATATCCATAAAAATCCAGCAAAAGTCAGCATAATTCTTGATTTTGCTTCAGTGGAGCCAAAATACGCATTACGCAGGTTCTATCATTGCTCTTTTCATAGTTGGCACTAGTTCTGTAGTACTAAGTTCCATGCACGACAAGTAAGTGATCAACCTTTCCAGGCGGAGACTCCTGACTGATATCACCGCTTCATTTAGGTAGGTCGTCAAAATCTCGAGGTGCAGGATTTCGAGTTACGGACTATTAATTCTTTTAACAAGGTTCTCTATAAACCTCTTCTTACTAAAAAAAAAAGCATCACTACGTCGTGACGAGTTACTGTCGACTGAAAAATATGGACTAGCATAATCCTCGTTAAAGTGACGTCCATCATCTTTATGCCTATTATGTTCTCTACTCTATGTTTGACATAACACATAGTATTAGTCGAGTCTCCCTTCGACGTCTGTGTATAATGTCAACTATCGTTAAATTTCCAAGCGTCAAGTTCCTTATATAGTTATGCGTTTCTGCAAAACAGCATTTTCCTTATTTTGTCCTTCACGTAATTTATCTAATTCAGGGACTCGCATACAACAATCTACCCTAAGAGTAGGTTACTCATCGATTCGAACTCAATTCAATTTACACAGCTCATCAACTTCTCGGATAAGTTTATTCACCTCAGAAGGTTTAGTTTTGATTATCTTTTCTTGCTCATAAAATAGTAGACGCTGAGATTCTATATTTTCGCGATTGACTTCATTTCTCTACGTAACTCTGTACACACATTGTACGGCACTTGTCTGTCCTCATTATCAGAATTAAACTCTTAGGTAATACACCTTGAGTTACTTCGTTTGGCACAATCGAAACCAAACCCTTTCGTTGTGTCGCCTTGACACGTCTTGTACGTTGTGAATTTCTTCGTCCAAGTTGTCAAATCCACTCTTGACTCGATTTATCGTTAATGTCTTGAGTTTCACTGTGATTCTTTCTAAAATATGAATATCTCTCAACTTAAAACTTGATACTGTTTACAGTGAAACTTGGATATAACTAACTCATAAGCCAGTTACTTAGTTTAGTATCTCGTACTTATGCGTGGTCTTTAAAGCTGCGCGCCATATAAATATGTTACGGTCTCGTTTTCGTTATCTCGGCTAGCAAATATAAAATTGTCGGTAGAGCAATTTATATTCACCGGGTTTGTATATTACCGTAACACATTCTCGAAGTGTAAACTTGGTCTGGAATACTTTACCTACTCAACTGTAGTTAACGTATCAAAGAAAACAAACTCCAGTTCGCATTTATAAGTTTCTTTCAGAACGCTATTTATTAATTACACTTTAAGTTTTAGTGAAAGCTTATATCTTTGTGTATTTTGTTGATTTATAAACTTACGCATAATATTTTACAAATTTGCCCATCACAGTAGTAGAACTTCTTCTTGAAGTAGTTCTTAGGTTTAAAATTTTTTTTCAGTTCACGATTTATTTTCATTTCATTCTATTTCCATCTTTTTTTATTTCTGTCTCGATTTTCTGTTCGCACTTGGCACAGACAAAAAGTTTATGACCAAATTTGTTTCTTTCCGTATTTAGCGCAAACCATAAGTTTATGGCCAAGTGTGTTTTGTGGTCTTACTTGATTCACATTTATTATATGTTTACACTATTACACCATTGTTCATTTAGACAAGTTATATATTAAATATCATCATTAAACACAAGTTATTAACCCTACAGTATAATGGAAGTGTGAATATTTATTTTTGCTTCACTGCTTTGAGATAACAGAATCTACAACGCAGCAGCAAAGACAAATCAGTTTTCTTACCAACCCTCATTCGTTCTCATATACGTTCCAACACCGTACGTGGTCATGCAATGTTCCCTTTCCCGATGACTTCATCGACTGAGACAATAAATCGCGTAGGAACCAACTTCTGAACTCTGGAAGAGAGGCAAATTTAGTCCACAGGCAACGGGCAGAGCGTTCATATACAGGGTTATTACAAATGATTGGAGTGATTTCATGAGTGTGCTGTAGCTGTAATATTCGACTTATTGCCGTGAAATTTTACAGTAATGTAGAGAAACTCAACAAATTTTCTTTCTTGTAGGCGTCCGTATTTCGGATCTCTGTTGGAAGAGCGCGATACTAAGCAATGAATAAAGATGGCAAGAGGAGCTGAGAAAGCATATGCTGTGCTGGAATTTCATGCATATCAATCGAACAGCCCAGTGCAGCGACACTTTAGAACAAGGTTCCAGGAAGATGCATCGAGTGCCAATTTCATTCAGCGATGATATGCACAGTTTACAACTATGGGATGTTCGTGCTTTCTTAAACACGCAATTGGAAACCGATGGATTGGCCGTAGTGCAGATGATGATAAGAGATTTGTGTCCTGGTCTCCACGATCACCCGACTTAACACCGTGTGATGTTTTGTGTGGGGATTGTTGGAAGATTCAGTTTTTGTGCCTCCCTTACCAGCACACCTCAGAGAACTGAAAGACTGCATCAACACTGATTGATAACAGCATGTTATGTCGAGTGTGGGACGAACTTGATTGTAGACTCGATATCTGCAGAATCAGTAACAGGAGACATCGAACACTAGTAATGTATTACTGTAAAATTTCAGGGCAATATGTCAAATATTATAACAACAACACACTCATGAAACCACCCAAATCATTTGTAATAACCCTGTGCTCCTACCAAGAAACGTCGTTTAAGCAGCATTAAAACTTGTTAGCTTCATTTGCAAGAGCAGCTTGTAAAACTTTATTTTTATATTTACTGCTGCTATTCAAGGGTCGCAAATAGTTGCTCGCCAAGGACTATGTAAATACAAATTATTTGAGCAAAACTTTTATGTTCAGTCCTATTTTATTGACCCTGCAATTCGCCGTTGTCTAGTGGTGATTTCTGAACACCACTCACTTAACACAATTTGTGGTGGACTGAGTTTATTTGTTATGTGTATTGTTGTGTTGTCATTGAAGGACATTTGAGTGATTATTTATCTTCGTTCAGCAAGTTTCAAGATTATTTATCACCACTGCAAGATTTTGTCAAGAGAAAGGACCCAATCACCGAAAAGAAGCTCATCAGCAACCGCATCGTCCGCTTATATCACATCGCGATCCGGTTCGTACGTGTATCTCGGTGCGGTCGACGTCTTTTCATCGAAATAGGTAACCCATACTTTCCCCTGTACACAGCCACAAACTGTAAAGGTTCTTCAGCCGGCAATTCAATTATAAATTTCCTTGAGGGCACTCAAAGTTTCTGTACTGTTAGTTGACAAAAACGTGAAATTTTGTATTTTTCATCCTTACCAATAGTTCTACTTACGTACAACAAATTTCGGATTTCCGAGACCACGTTACAGACCACTGGTTTATTTGAAATGGAATGACCCAGTATGAGGATAAAATAAAGTAATATTCATTACTAATACAGTAGTTACGTTCGTTAAGATACACTGATTACATGTATCAAACCTATTCAAACGTGATTTATCCACATAACCGTAGCAAATTTTATTAAAAGTTTCAAACTAATCTTCAGCTATTTTCTTTTACCACTGTGAATTGCTAACAGTTAACTTTGTTGGTTTCTTAAGTTACAAATACCAGGAATTATATGTAAGTTAAAAAAAAAAAACTCTTGGCGTTTATGTTAATATTATTGCCCTTTTTAAGCTTACATTTATGTACTAAACAGGAAGCTATGGCCTAACCTTTTCACATGTCTAAGGGATAACATTTCTCGCCGACCACTTCCGAGGACGGGCAGAAAAAAGTAGCGTGTAGGGTCAGTGTAAGTACCATACCAACATTCACCTGCTGAAACAAAAAACTGGAAACCCTCAAGCCGTATGGCGGCAGCAAGACCCGAATCAGCTTGCCTTCCCAGTGCCATTGCGCAGTCCGCGACCGTAAACACTGTGATTGAGTGAAATTATTGTTGTGAAGTGTGAATGATGTCTACGATTTTAATATGAACAAACTGAATATAATATGCGATTTACGCTGTGGGTTCGCGCACGCCCCACGTTCGCCGTTGACAGCGTTTGTGGACCCATCAACACTGGTTGCATTTAACGGGCTCAACTGTTGTAGAATTTCTCATTCGAATGCCACTCAGCCTAAAAGTAGCGGTCATTTTTTTCTGCCCCTCGAATTTGCAGCAATATCTCAACAAGAAATGCTAATTCCCATGAACTCACGCGAGTACAAGGCGTCTGTTAAAAGACAGACTAATGTATGTATCAACGATACATATAAAAACTCGTGGTTGTCGGAAAGCTTAAAACATAAATGAAAGCAGTTTTAATGTGAACATAACAAGAAATTGTACGGCATGTGGTTTGTTAATCTTATATATCGTTAGAAATATGAAAAGTATGTTTTCCACTTACTATGTATCAGATGATCCCATAAGTAATGTCGTATTTTTGCACCGTGATAAAAAGAACGATAACTTACCTGGAACACTACCGTTAGATAGGAAAATAGTGTCCATCGGACTCCACAACAAACTACCACCTGTCAACCAGTTGTTAATCACCCGTTGAAGGAAGTTACCGGCTGGACCACTGTTCGTCGCACGTCATCTTCATTTGGCAGTGCTTCCCCGCAAAAGGTGGTTTTGCAGGTTGCGAAAAAGACTAGTGTGTTGGTGCAAGATCTGGTGAAAACGCCAGGTGGAGGAATTTCTCCCAGTCACATTCCTCGATCTTAGCACAGGTCCTACTTGCCATATGTGGGCGCGCGTTATCACCGTGGATGAGCACACCCTTGCGATTAACCAGAGCAGGACGTTTCTCCCGTAGTCGTTCAAGCTGCTGCCCGTACACATTGCATTGATGGTCTGGTTATGTGGTAAGCTCAAAGTGGATTATCCCACGGATATTCCACCAAACGCTGAGCATCGCTTCACAGGGATAGAGATCCTGTTTGGGCACAGTTCCTGTGCCCGCCTTCGTTTAAGTACTCATTGCTGTTTGCATGTAATGTTATGGTAGAGGACCCAATTTTCATCCCCTGTCAACGTTCTGTCCAGAAATGACTCATATCTGTGACGGGTGAGCAGGGAACTGTAGATGTCAATTCGCTGCTGCTTCTGTTGAGACGTTAACGCATGAGGTATCCATTTTCCGAGCTTGACACGTACTCAAGGTCCTACAGATAACGATGAACGATCGAATGGGTGACATGGGGTTCACTGGCCGGTTCTTCAATAGTTTGCATTGCACTTGCCTCCACCGCTGCTGACAGGGCATCGTTGTTGAGCTGCACAGGTCTCCTTTCTCGTGGCTTATCGGTGCGGCTGGTGTCTCCAGACCGAAACCTCAGGAACCACCTCTGACACTTTCGCGCAACCACAGCACCCTGACCATGTACGGCATTGATGTTTCGTGCCGCTGCGCTGGCTGGATGTCCCTGATGAAATTCATACAGCATGACATGCTGTATGTGGTCCTATGACACTGCCACGATCAAACACAAGCCAGACTTCCAAAACATGGAGTAAACCGTTCTCCTACACATTGCTCCACAATCAAGTTCTCTATATGACTCAGCTGTGGCACGTGCCGTCTACTTCACTATTCGCTCGTTAGATGGCGTCATTGCAGCGGTCATCGCATATACGACATTACCTATGGGATAACCTGGTAGTAGGGGTAGTTATTTTGGTGATAGTACTTTTCCATATAAGAGTTAAAATGTTTCTTCTGTATGTGCGTGGATTTCGATCGAGTATACTAGCGTAATAATATTCTAGTATGTATAATGACATGAAATACGTATTTGAAGTCGAGAACTTGGACGATTTTACAGAGAACAAGAGGACATTTTACACCTTGATATTTAACGCGCACATAATTCTTAAGTGAACATTTATAACGGATATGTTTGTACGCAAATATTTAATCAATCTAAAAGGCTACATATTTTTCATTTTATTTTTTTAAGACTATCACCATTATGAGAATTAAAATGAGAAACTTAGTTATAAAATAAAAATATACGTCTCTCGAAATTAGTTTTCCTTTCCGCTGTGAGCATGTAACAGCCTAGTTGATGTTCCATTTTCATTTATTTTCTTCCCCTTTTACTTTCTTAGTACGTTCTGTTTCCTTTCTGTGTGTTCTCCTTAGCTCATTCTCTTTGTTTGGTTTTAGTCACGCTTTGAGCATGTTTCGTTTATTTATTTTTTTTGCTTTGGTTTTCCGTCGTTATCTATCCAGGTTTTCGTTAGCCACGCAGCATTGACTTGGATCGAGTGCTTGTTTTTGATTGGACCCTAGTCAATGCTTCGTTCCGTGTTTCTTGCTGATTGGTGTGAATCAGCCTTCTCCGTTTGATGGGAGAACTGCTCTCCCCGCCATGTTAGTTTCAGTTCCAATTTTTTCGAGCAGAAGGACGGATGTCGGGGCTTTCAGTCATTTTTCTTTTCCAGAGCCCTAACTACGAATGGTAACTGTAAATGCCAAATTTAGTATATAGAAAAATATTTCGACTGATTTCGTCCATTCCGGTGAAATATATATTAATCGTTATAAGAAGAAAATAACACCGATACAAGTGCTAAACAAGAAAGTTCATCTCGACAACGTTAATTCCAAATTTCCCATCAATAAAATTATCAATATTTTATATTCTGAGATTATTTGTCAGTATGTGTAACATGTTCTAAATTTCAGTATGGGGCCGCTATTGACCGAATTCTTACATTTCAAGTATCGGATCGTTGGATTCCAATAATCAAATGCCAAATTTTTAGTCTCCAGTTTCCGAATCTATTTAAAAATCCCGGTTGGCAATGTTAACATCACCATTATTAGTCAAATTAGCGACATGTTTGTTCAACCATTTTTGCGTACTGTTTTCCGATAAATTTTGACTAATTGTAAAATTTGATACTTCGACATTCTTAGTTAATCTTGGTTTCAACTCCAGCCACTATTCTCCGTTAAATAGTCACATTTTATAACATTATATTTGCTTATTCAAGACATTCAGAACGTCAATTGTGTAACGTAGTAATCATCTGTAATGACGTCACGCCTAATAAGGCCAACTTGTTTCTTTCGTTAAGGTGTATTTTGGACAATAACTTCATTTCTGTAAGTAACTATGTGGTAAAACTTTTCCAAATTGAACAACAATGTTTTTGGAATAACTTGTAAAAATTTCAGCGAGATTTATTAATTATTATAGAAATTATGGACATTTATATCTGATAAACCAACTTTCGTTTCGGCTTAATTAACTCAATGTATACAAGATAGACGATACAAATTTGTTTGCTTGCTACAGCACAATAGTAATTCTGTTTTGATTTTTATGAATTATCAACTCCGAAGCTTACATTATGTAAATTCAAATTAATAAATTGAAATTTTTATATTTCTTCGAACACTCTTGTGTTTCTGTTCAATGAACGTAATATAGAAAACCCTCTTAGTTAACCATGTACGAATTAAGGCATTAGTTGATAATCCATATACAATGTATAATAATATTTATGATGTGCAGTGATTTATTTAATGTTTGCCATGATATTCATCTGAATTTAACTACGAATCATTACGTGAAGTTTGAAAGCAATCGATACTAAATTATTTCTCTGTTTCGGTAAACCTATCGTTTTGAGTGATGCGTTTTTAATTAGATTAGGTTGGTTCATAAATCCGTAGGCCAGTGGTAGGATTCTTTCGACAGCTGAGATGTGATAACTTGGGAAAGGAACTATATATTGAATTATTGTTTATTCTGCGTTGACATATGAAGTGACTCCAGTGTATGATTTAAGTGAATTGATATTATTTGCATTTTTGCGTTATGACACGACGTTTAGATTGAGTTGCGACCGTCATTCGTTGTGTTCGTCGTCTTTATTTCAGGAATTGCGATTCCGGACTACAGGTGTGGGCCCTACTAAGGTAAAGGTAAGACATGGTCTTTTGCCACCCTGTAGACTGCGAAGTGAGTAAAGACGCAGTATGAGTCACATATGAATTGATATGCGTATGATCGTTTGAGATTATTCCCAAGTATGGATTTGCGTTTTCCTTTTTTAATCTATCGCTAATCTGAACGAGCTGGTACTTCAGAGTATGAACCTACGATCTAGTTAAAAAAGATTGGAGGTGTCGCCTTATCGGTATTTCCTCCCTCGTTCTAAATTATTGATTTTCGCAGCGATCACAAGGATCTGGAATCCTCTTTCCCAGATGTTCTTAAATCTGGAAGACATTTCTGCGCCGCTCGTCTGGGGTGTAGAAAATGTTTGGAGCTAGAGTTTTAGTTAGATGCGTTGCGTGGGTACTCTAGGCTCTTGGCGACCCTATTTATATTCCTGGATTGTTTTTGGTGTTGCAGTTTTGACTTCACCTAGCCAGGAATTGTGTGTGTGATCTTGGGTTGGCGTTTCAAGCATATAGATTTAGCATTTACATATGGTCATCGTCATCACGGACCGTGAGTCAGTTGCTTACAACTGCAGCGTACAGTTCTTAACATTCAACTGACCGTAGTACCACAAGGTTCTGACCGATAAAATAGTAGCCAAACGAGCTACCTCAGCACTTGGCGTTGAGTAAACCGCTACGTCCTTCGAATGCAACCAATGTACTTTTACACTTGACTTTCGATTGATGTTTCACGTCTGCTCCGGCGGATGATACAGTGCCAATAACTGACAGCGTTTTATTTTAGTAATGATTTCAGTTTTTTCGAGTAATGTGTGATTTGTGGCTCTTTTTTCTACGACACTTTTGTACTAGGCTTACATGCAGTGCGCAGAATTTACACATGTTTTGCTCGGAAACCAAAGATGCCTAAATGCCATAAATAAATTGCAACTAACATATCTTGCTCGGATTTTACTTTTATCGCTATTTTCACGTACGATATCCATAATGTGCGATTGTGATCAATCGCTAACGTTAGGTTACATTTGGGAATTTTAGGTAAGAATAGTGGAAGTTACTTGATTATGCAAGGATACGTGAGATGCGTTTAGACAACGACAGTACTTGGGCCTGTTGTACTTGTCTAATCTCTGTAAATAATGTACGACTGTGACGGGTGAGTGGTATCGCTTGCTACCTTGTAATCAAGGGGATCCGATTTATATACCCCGTGGCGACACAAGGGGTTCGAATCTCACGTTTAACTGTAGGTCCTCTGAGAACCGTAATCATCCGATGAAAGATAAACCGCCATCAGTTAACCTTGCCCAGGGATTTTCGGCTCATAAACCGGATTCCTGGCAGAACATCCATCATCATGTTTCTTTGGTCTTTTGTGAATAAATTTGCCTGATATACGTAAAAAAAGCATTCATTTCGTTATCAAAATGGAACGGTAAAATTATCCTTGACTTCGTACACTTTCCTCATTGATCTTCCATGACTTAGCTGTTTTCTAAGCATCTCACTGTGACAATCCTGAGAACAGTCTGTTTGGGTTAGAATAATCGGGTCTCTATGCCTATAGTCCATTTCATTAACGTGGAAAGGTACTTTCCGCAGTCTTTGTTTATTCGATCAAATTAATAATCTATCCCAATCTTACATACCTATGTGAAATGCATAGTAGTTACATCTTTATGTGTTAATACACTATGTAAAGAATGGACCACATGTCTTCCATTTAATATGCTAGGAATTTTGAACGATTTCTATATATTCTGGTCCCGCTAAACTAGTTTCTCAGTAGTTTATTTTATTAATTGGTATCTTGTGGTCTGAACATACTAGAAAAACAACTGAGCATCGACCAAGGCGACACAGCTGATTGGTTGGAGAACTTGCTGCCATCTTTGTTAGCCGAAAATAGTGTTTGTGATTGGAGTAAGTGGGCTTACTGGGCGGAGCTAAGCTCTGACATTTGGCTTCATGCTATTGGCAAAATCGCATATCCTGTATTAGAACATCCTTGGTCCTAGCTGACTTCCTGCCCACGTCCTCTCACCACCCCTGTCGCGGCGTGAGCCAAAGTTACTTAAAAGCTGTAAATAAAATTTAAATTAGCATCCGTGGACCAGTGGTTAACGTCATGGACTTTGGATATCCACGCCGGTTCGAGACACTACTTCAACGATGTCGAGAATGGTAGAACAGGTGAAGTTCGATTATTTTATTTATATATGCTGTTAATAAATGACGTTATACCAGGATATCTGCTTAAGCATTTAAGTTGAGAGCCTCGACTGTGTTATGCTACACTAAAGCCTATTTGGTTCTCGTGTGCATGTAATAAACTGGCAATATTTCATAGCGCGCACTCCATAGTGATCTTTTACTAGATGATTATCTCACGGTTCATATAGTTTTATTAAATTTCTCACGTAAAAGACCTGCAAATCAATTACCCGTTGTGCATGGCTTATAAGTTGTTTTGTTGCACCCTTTTAAACAGCTAAGATGCATTCCGTTAATAATACTTGCTAGAAAAAGCACCCTTCTACGCTGCATGAAGAGGTGATATGTAACTTCGTGGTTTCGACAGGCTACAGAAGTACAAGATCGTAAAGAAACCTAATCTTAAATGATCTAACGTAACGCAAGCTAATAGACGTTACTAAACACAGCCAAACATTAGCGCAGAGGTTACAGAAGCACAAGGGTGTGAAGAAGCGTAACATTATATAAGCCTACCAAACGTTAGCTGGACGTACTTAGTTAATCGCAACGTAACGCTCAAGAATCACGAAAAATTATTTTATCTGTATATGATTTTGTCTGCTTTCAGCACACAATTGATCTCGTAAAAACGTTGGAAGTTTTGACGTGGGACAGTGGCAGTGCCCTATCACTGTCCTGATTCAAATTGTGACGTCATTTCCTATTAATGTGTAGATAGGCGCTCTCAACAGCGAACATCGGACATGCGCATATCCACAGCGTAATTTTTTAACAAAATTGAACCATGTATTTGTGTTGGTTTCTTAATAATATTGCTTTATCTCTTTCAGATAAAAAATTTTTAGCGTTTTTTTTCACACGCCTTCGAATAAATACAACTGGAAGGTACACTGAGTTTCCATTTTTGTCACTGTGCGGAAGAGAGAGAAACTATGTTCGTTGTGATGATCAACCTATAGTGTATACCCATGCACTAGAGAAGCAGGGAGGTGATCAAGTGGAAGAATTTCTTGCTTATAATCATGCAGGAGACTTGTTAACAGTAAAATTTGAACCTTGGAAAGTTTACATGGCTTGTGAAACTGGAAGAGTATATCATCCAACATTTGAACATGCGGGTGGAATAGGTTTAGTGAGATCCAAATTTGCCATTGAACTTAGTAAGAATTTTGTATTCGAAAATGGTGAGGATCATAGTCCTACACATATCAAATGGAAAGATCATCTGTACAAACTTTCCGGTGGTTGGTATGAAAATGCAAAGAACTCCATGAGAAACAAAGAAACAATTTTTGTATGATGTATTTACTAATGAATTATATCTTTCTTTGTGTATTTTTATTTCTCACACTGAAGAGAACCTTCAGTTATTTATGTTATGATTACTCAAATATACGGTTTTGTTAAGGAATGTGTTTTTATTTGAGAACTCTCGTTTGTATAGGTTCTTTCTAATTAAACATTTTCACAGAAAACCTTTACGACATTATGTTTAGATTTCAACTACGACAGACTGCTAAACTTGTTACTTTAGATAAGTCAGTAGCATGGATTTGGTTACTGAATGACTACTAGATGTGCTTTCCCGCTTTTCCAATGCATTAACATTAACAGCTATACTAATCAATAATGTGGCCTGGGGTGTATCTAAAGTTCATCGTTATTTATTGTCGCAGAATCCATCTATCATCATAGCGTGTCGTATAACTCCAGAAGACATAGCAGACTATGATAACATACAAATGGCGCTCATACCACAACAATGTAAATAACTGGACCAGGTGTCCTCCAAGTACTGAAATATAAATCAACCATTAAGCTACTCATTCGCATACACTTACCTGTTATAGCCCATAAGCAAATATATTGATTGGTAATACATCTTCAACAAATCCCATCTCAGATCTGCCTAATTACACTAGGTTTAGTTCCAGTTCCATTTGCACATCTGTAAACGACCATAGCTACAGGAAAGGAGATAGAAGTATATTATAACAAGAAAGAGCATCGAAATTCACAATTCAGAACAATGGACCAAAATGATAACACATTACTCATTATGTCAATAAAATAGCAAGTTGTTACCGTCCAACAAATTTCCATAAAAAGTTCATAACTGTCAACCAGACACAGACAAATCATACAGGAATGCCTGATCTAATGAGAGAAACCTCAAAAGAATAGTTTTGTTTGTGTAATTGATTTGCGTGTTAACTAAAGACTGTCTACGACTTCGAGGCAGGGTGTGAATTCAATGTGTTCTCCTCACAGAGTTTCCGTAGGGTCAAATTCAGAGTCGCGTTTTGTAGAAAATTCGTTACTTGAAGGTATGTTTTCAGGCTGCTGCTGATTCATAATTCTTTCTCATGTTTGCAAAGGTTCCAGAATTCCAAGTTGATTTTCTTCAAAAAGCATTTCGTTAAGATTTGATTTTTTAGTTTCTCAGTCATTTCTTGAAACAGTGTTTGAAGTGCACTATTTCACAGTGCAATTTGCTTCTCTCGAGAAGTGAAAGTTGTTCTTGTAGGAAAGGGAAAATCTTGACTTGAGAGAGAGAATTTGATATGTAGGGGAGACTGCTATATTATGGAACACTATTTACGTTTTCCCAATTATAAATTTAGGGGCAATTATTTTTTTAATTAGATGTCTGTACCCTTAAACTTTGAGGTTTTCTGAGTTAAACTGTATCAGAATTTTGCTTCTGCTTTCTTTCTTTACGGTGTTCTTTATATTTGAAAAATTCCTAGCAACATATTCCATGGTACAAAAGCTAACGTGCTAACCTTGAAAGATGCAAATATTTTCTCTGAGGCGTTTCGTAAACATTCGCACCCACTCTTTTCCAGAAGTGTCTCCATTGTTCCAATTCTTCGGACAGAATTTATTGTTAACCCGAGCATGTCTATATAGACATTTACTAAATACGCAGCTGTTCTCTCCCCTTCTTTCGAACTAAATACCCTATGGACATCATATCTAACAGAATACAGCAGTGTTTCATTCCGTTATTCCTTAAACAATGTCAGATGTCTAGATAAAGTGAGTAGAGACCACTTTACATGCTTAACTGAGAGAAACATTTTTCCCAGGTTGGACTTTTATTACATTTTAAATTACATACGGATCAATGGGTAGTCTTTTGTTTCCTGGTTTCCTTCTTGTCATCTCGTGTTTCTGCAAGAAAATAAAGAATATACTATTATAATATGTTAATCAGAGATAAAATCGGGTCACTTTTGGTTACCCGGATGGCATGACAGACCTGATAACCTGGTTCAAAAGTTGATCCGATTCAGCCGGGGACCGGGTCATAACTCAAATGTCCAGACTATATAATCCGATAATCGAATCTTAACCCAATTGGCCCAGTGATCCAATATTGACCCAAGGATCCCTTCTTAACTTAATTTGACCTGTAATGGCTCGAATCAATCAATATTTCATGTGTGAGATTCACACATATCTTCAGCTTCAGAATAGCCTCCCCGAGGAGAGAGTTATTTTTCACACCTCCGGGAGTATTTTTGTTCTTTCCAGAGACTTTCTCCACATGTTTTTACTATTGTTAGGAGCTTTTCAGCATCATATTCTTGGTGCTCCCTGGAGCAAACCCCTGCTCCCAATCACCTCTGACAGAACACTATTCAGACGCCATATGTCATAAGGAAAGATTAAAAGCATCTTTACCCTCCCGGTGATCGGGTCACCAAGTCAGGCCGGGCCCCAAGCGTTTACCCGGACCAAAACGACACGAATAACCACTTCAGCTCTGGTACATTCCAAGGTAGAACATGTTCGTCTGTTTCATGGTACAACAGGCTGTACGAAATCATAAAAGTGGCGGCGTATTGAAAATGCTAAATGTAGAATGGAAATTTCTGTCAGAAGAACGTACATAATTCTATTCTAGACGGTTATTATTATATATGACAGAAAACTGTTCCAATAACGACACCATCAAACATGAAAGTTGTAAACAGTTAATTTTAACTCCAAAAAGTTTTTTTCCAGTTCACTCAGCACCACCTCAATACAACGAAAACCATGATGTTACTACTTAGAAGCTTGACACACCACATAATTTACGGAGAAGTCTATAGATATCATAGGCAGTCAGAAATCCAATAGTGTTATTCCAAGGTACATTATGCTCAAGGTACAGCAGTCTCCCCTGTTTGTAGAGGAAAAGTGGAAACCACAACAAAAATAATATTCATTGTGCTTTTACAAAAAAATGCCGAGCATACTTTCAAGAAAAGTGTTGAGTCTGTTCGAGTGGTGAAGTAAAAAATAAATAAGAAAAAGATTCATTTCCAATTCAACGAAACCATTTTTTTTTTATCCCAAGCCAAAAAGTAATTGCGCGTGGATTCGGCATAGTGTTCCCTACAATAATATCCAGCATATCACAACTGAAATATCAGTATTTTCATCATTCAAAAATCCGACACCTACAACAAGTGTGATTCACTGCTACAATTCTTATCCACAATATTGTTGTCCAGTAATAATGCAGTTTAGCTACTTCTGCCATAGAATACTGGAAATGACTCGAAATGCTGTTTTATCTTCCTATAGTTAGGAAACCTAGTAACAGGAGTGGGAAATGAAAACATGACCTAATGTGGAAATTAAGATGTGCTTATAAAGGGCACAAAACAAAGACGCGAAAGTAGTTAGTCCTTGTTTCTATAGAACGCAATTTTCTAAACCAGGCTGATGTGAGTGAAAGTACGTAACAGAGAAGGGGACTGTATGTCCTTCCACTCAGAATCATCCAATGATTTGCGTCAAGAACAATAGAAATCACGTTATCCCACATAACTCCCGTGTCTATAACAGGGAGGGTCACTCAAGCCATCCACCCTCCCCCCAAAAATTTCAATTTTTCTGCCAGGGAATTTGTTCAGTTCCACACAGCTATGAAAACTATGCTTAAAACAACATACTTCAGTAGTTACTCCTTGTCTTATAGAATACAGTACATTTGGAATAACCTGGTTTTCATTGTGGTGACTTTATTCTCTGTAATGAAAACCCCGTGACTTTAAATTGGATTGCATTCTGCAGAAACAATAACTAGTTTCGTGTTTTAAACGGGTTTTGTGCCCTTTATGAGCACAACTCAACTCCACAGTAAGCTACGTTTTTTTATTTCCTACACTTTTTAGGTTTCCTGGCTATAGGGACAAAACGTAGCATTTTGAGTAGTTTCCAGTGTTCTATGGCACAAGTAGGTAATCTGCAGTACTGCCTTGTTGTACTATTTGCACTTCACTTTAAACCTCAAGTTTCACCAATTCCTCCATTTTTACTTCTTACATCAATAACGACGTACGTCTTGCCGATATTTCTCTATTGCATACCATTTAGTACACCAAGCAAACTCGACATTGAATCTGTTATTTCTGTAGCAAAATACGTGTCATTCATAACACAAAGTTAATTAATTGAAGACAAAGGGAACTCCGAGGTAACTTGTACGGAGCCTCCACCAAGAGTCGAGACAACAAAGAATGCGGACACAACAGGAAGACATTCCTGACAAGCCGAAGTTTTGTATAAAAAGCGACAGCACAATGACACCTCATCGATTGTTACCATCAATAGGCCACAACAGACCACCAAGTTCTCGCTGTCGCTTACTTGGTCTTAACCAGGGTCACAGGGCCTAGCCAGGCCCCTAGTCACACAAGCTATTAGAGCCATTCATTCAAGGAATGTTTGGGCGTCACTTTAGCCAGCACACTAGCTGGTCTTGATTGAATCTGCAACTCACCATCTCGACTTCAGTTTGAAAGGTCCTAGGTTCCGAATCAGCAGCTCATCGTCATCTGTAGTCCCACCTCGGGTAAGTGAGATCTTTGTCTGCTATGAAAGGTGTTATTGTTGAGATGGTGAAATCTGGTTGTCCGTCTGCTCTTTGTTAAGGCCCTTTTGTATATTTGGGGTCAATAAATCTCCCGCTTCGTTTAGGAATGTCATTTGTTCATTCTTGTGCTCATCTGATCCCGATTTATGCCTACCATCTGTTCGATAATACGCTCCCAGAGTACCCTCCCGGCACTCACCTCATTCAGGTAACGGTTTTCCTCAGTCACGTCAGGCGAATGCGTGGATGGTACCCCGACTTTCAAGATAAAAGATTTTGAAGTCATCATAAACCCAATGCCGCCATATTTGCATATTGTGAATAGCTCGAGTTTGTATTTAACGAAATATTAATGATACATGCGTTTTCGTAAAAATGTTTAATGTCGCTATGTTATTTGCAAGGGAAAGAGTGGTACATACGACTGCAATAGCTGGCGAAAGCGTGGGAACCTAAAGCAATATTTATTCAAAAAAGTTAAACTCTGTGTTCCATATGTTTAACACTTTAAATGGTGTAATGAAGTACACGTAGTACATAAGTACCGTTAGAGGAAAAGATTGCAGCCTAGAAGCTGCATTGTTAACGGGATCGAAAGTGCAAATAAAGGAAATAGGGAAACTTCTAATTTTACGTG
This sequence comes from Lepisma saccharinum, assembly GCA_022664845.1. Taxonomy (NCBI): domain Eukaryota; kingdom Metazoa; phylum Arthropoda; class Insecta; order Zygentoma; family Lepismatidae; genus Lepisma; species Lepisma saccharinum. Next base: position 78,245 of record JAGDQP010003728.1, read on the forward strand.
CTTCATCGGTTTGAATGAGGTAATAGATTGTAAGTAGTAAAGAAATGCCGTGTAGAGGGGCATTGCAATGGGAAATCGCAAATAGGCACAGTAAAAACTTTGGGATAGTTATTTTCCATGGGTTTGCAAGTGCAGACAATATAAAAATGCCGTACACAAAGAGAGGACCATGAATTCCACTTTGTCATGGGTATCATAAATAAAAACTAGAACAGTTTAAAATTCGAGCGTCTTAATGTGTGTGACAGTAAAGCCAATCTGATAAGCCGAAACAGAATAATGGAAATAGATACATAGCAATTAAGAATGAGAACATGGAGAAAGTAAACAAATTTAAATACTTTGGAGCATATGTAACAAGCAAAAATGAGGTCACTGAAAAAGTAAAAAGTCGCTTAGCATCGGGCAATGCATGTCTACTCAGTCCAGAAACTCTTAACCTTGCGATTAATATAAAAAAAGTTGAAATTGAAAATATACAGAACGGTTATTCTGCCGGTAATACTTTACGGTTGCGAAAGTTGGAGTACGACCCTAGCATATGAACATAAATTACGAGTGTTTGAAAATCAGATTTTGAGAAAGATGTACGGGACGAGGTGACTGACGGTCACGTAGTCCGGGTACCAGCAGTAGCTGTGTTGAGCTCTAGATATGAAATATACTCGAAACTACTACAATAGGGTGAGGAAAGAAGTGGGAACGAGCAGTCGGACGTGGAACTTCCTGTTCCCTGGTGGTCACGTACTACGGGGAAGACCAGGGTATCTACTGTTCCTTCAAACGGCGTGACTACCCGTTGACCTTGTGCAGCCGAGAGACGATCTGGTGAGAGGAAATAACCACTCCAACAAAGATCTTTTCCTCCTGCACCTCTTGGGACGTCGGGAGAGACCAGGTGTAAGAAGACAGTCTCGGCTTATCATCTCTTCGACCTCCAGGAGAGATACCATTTCGGTTAAGTGTCGTACAACGAAAGAGGACCTCTCACTAGAAGAGACCTAATACCACCCAGGAGTACTCTAGCGAGAGAGTGCCTGCCTGACTGGATGGTCTCTCAAAGAAGAAGCTTCCTTACCGGGCTATTCGCCTCTAACGAGACTGAATAGCTAGGGAAACTCTCGACTGGTTAAGGAGAGAGCATTAGTTTAAAAGGACCGACAGTTGACTGTCAGAGCACTTTATTTGTGCTTTAGTTCAGTACAAATCAACTCGGCTACCTCAGCAGGGTAATTACTTCGCATGCAGCAAACTATTGCATATATTGATTTATAAAGCGAAATAACACTACTAATTTGTATACTTTATTTGTCTCTATTAGACTGTTTTGTTCTTAAACTTTTCCTTTATAAACTTTTATTCTTCACTCAAACACTAAAAAGAACAAAATTGGAAAGTTCATAGTGCCGCGCGCCATCTCTAGTTGTCCACGGTGAACATAACTACTTCACAAGTAAATGCGACGCTAATGGTGATGGCAAGTGGCGCCCAAACGGGCTCATGATCCTAGGACCGTCCTAAGACCGATTTCCTACTTTCGAAGCATTGTACATCAAAGAACGCACCTATTACAAGTCCATGCATTTTCTCACATGGTCTTCAATTTTCACACTGCCTCAGGGTACCTGGTTCTGGACCATCTCTAACCATTGTTGTTAGGTCGTCTTTGTGGATCACTATAGCCTGCATTGGTCAATGGAGACTGGTCCCTTACTTTCCTTAGTTACAAGGTCCAATACTTCAATCACCTTACGTTGTGGCTCTTGTCTGTACAGGTAAGGTCCATGGTAAAGGTCAAACATTGTCTTGATATGTTTTCGGTATGCGTCACTCAATTCATGGCTCCTTACGAATACCGGATCGCCTTCCTCAATCTGCCAGACCTCAGGATGCTTCCGCCTGCACTTAGCCATCCTCTTTTCTGCTGCTTTTCTTCTCTTCAGATCTGCCATAATTAGTTTGTTTTTCCACCCGGCTTCTCTGATGAAGTTTCCAATTATCACCATATTGGGTTCAAATACAGCTGTGCAGGGGCTACACCCAGATTTTTACTGATCGAGCAATTTAAAAGTAGGATAATATCTACAAGATGACTATACCAGCGAGTGTGAGATTGCGCACTGTACCGAATTTTGTTTGTAATGAAAAAGAAAGAGAAAAAACAGGCGCTTGGTATACGGATGACGATGCAAGGTTGTTTTCGCCCCTTGGTGATGACGTAAAATGTTTGTGTTCTGCCATCTAGGCGGTATTTTTGGTAAATGAAACTTCCCAGTGCTTCAGTTTAAAACAGCTGGTAAGTGTGGAGGGTCGACTCAACCAACTTGTCTTTGACAATTCTTATGTAATGTGTTAATATGCAGAAACATCCTCATTAGGGTGATGTATTGTGAATTACGAATGAGAAGTTAGATACGAGTGTCGATGTGGAATTGGTATAGCATTTTGATAGAATCCATCTGGTTCAGGAATCTTGGAATTTGAACCCGGTTCGTGAAAGCTACCGCCCACCATTTTGTCGACTCTACGTATGGGCAAGTGCAATATGTATAAGTAATGAGAATCTAAATGCACTTCTGCATTTTGTATTTCTTTGTGTCTGAGTTTTGCAGTACCATCTTTTCATATGTTTCACGGTTATTGTTCATTGTTATAATAGTTGTATTTTGACCCGATATTGTTCGGAAGATACCACGTAGCCCGTAGCGTCATTTAATACTGTAAGGTCATCTTTGTTAATGAACAAATTTCAATGTATTGAAAGTTACTGCCCAGAAAATGTACAATTAGTTCTTGAATCTAAAGCATTAATTTGCGGTCTCGAAATAATCATATACGACTCTGATTGGCGACAAGGCTTACTGTTCCAAAAGGTTTATTAATTACAATTAGATACATTTGTGGAGTAACACAATTATAGTGTAGTACATGGCAACCTGCCTTACCTATTGACTGGTACAACAAGGCAATTAACATAAAAAGCTATAGATGATTTACATGAATGAAGAACTTTCGGCCTCCGTCAACCCGTGACTTTAGCCCATTAGGAATAATACAGTGGTACAAACTATCTATAAGCAGTGTACGAACCAATTAGATGTGATCTGTATAGTAGTGCGTAACCACAAGATGAACGGTAGCCACCTTACAAGTTAATAGTACAAAGTTAGAATTGAACATGTCAAAAATGGTATTGTTATAACCTAGAACTTGTCCACCCGTTCAGGGTCAAGACATTCGTTATGATTGAAAAAAGTACTGAAACTGACTCAATTCATTGTGATGCAGTCTATTATAGAGCGACAATTCTGTTGTTAGAAATTGACAAAATATTTGACTATTAGGTGGTCCGTGATTAATACAAATGTATTGAAAAAGTTGTACCAACAGCCATGAGATAAATTTCCGTTTAGGGCGATTATAAAAGGCGTAGTGTGGAGTATACACTAGCGATGTTACTGCATACATAGGATCAGTTGTATTCACAATTACATTAATTTTACTTTGTAAACAGATAAACATTGGCAAATAACTAGCACATTTTGAAAGATAATGGAGTTGATTATCAGTTTGACCGCACTTGTCACATGTGGCATCACCTTCCTTTTGCAAAGAGACACGTTTTGCCCGAGTAGGCAAGATATTATGCACATAAGAATACCAGGGGATATTGTGGGAACATGTGGACGTTTTGCCAGATTTCTTTCCGAGAACTACGATAAGCGAGTTGTAAGTGCACCTGTCGTTTATGAAAACTAGTTTCCATAATATATTTATACCATGTTTTAACTTGCCACTGGAGTGGGTCCTGATCATTAAGACATGCATATATTATATTTAAAAAAGGTTCCACCAAATCCCCAGCTAGAGCCTTCCATAATTGGATGTCAATAGGCGAGTCAGCCTCTACAAAATATTGTATAATCTGATAAAAGGCGTAACTAATAATAGTTGTTTCAGCTTCCGTCAAATTTTTGGAGAGTCTATGGGTCTGCAATGCAATACCTTGTATTTCAAAATTTTTCAAATTCAGACCACCTTGAGCATAAGGCAAGTACAAAATGTTGCGATGAATTCTGTAGGAATATCCATACCATAGAAAAAAACCTATGTATTTGTGAATTGACGCAGCGAGCCTTTTGGGCATTGACCATATTTGTAAAAAATAATATAATTTACTTAAAATGTACACATTAATGAACCGCACCCTGGCACTTAGTCACAAATACACCTTGAAATTTAACAGTGTCACCAATAATAGTTTTGACCAAACGTTTAGCATTTAGAAATTGAGCGTCACGTTGGTTTTTCATCCAGGAGATGCCCAGGATTTTAACTTGTTCAACTATAGGAAAGATGCCATAAAAATCACTAGTATACCTTGAAGATAATAACAACAACTTAGATTTGTGCGGATTTAAAGCAAAACTTGCGGAATGTTTTAATCTTTCAAAATTGTTAACAACAAACATGATTTCAGCTCTAGTGCGAACAATAACAGTGAGATCGTCTATATAAGAATACAATTTAATCTGAGCATTTCTAAAGGCCCATCCTGTTAAGTGAGCTGACAGGTAAGCTATCACAGGAACACAGGCAATACTATACATAATAGAAGATTCGGGAGAACCCTGAATCAGGCTTTTTTTGTAACTGAATAAGGGGCGACTTCCAGTTGTTAATCATAACTTGTAAAGTTCTATTGTTGATTACGTTGTGATACATATAACAAAAATTAGCCGGAAAACCCATAAGTTTCAGCACCCCTATCAGATATTCATGGTTAAGATTATCAAACGCAGCTTCACAATCAAAACTTAGTAAGCCTACGTCTGGAAATTGAAAAACCTTTTGCATACGGATCATTTCTTTTATATTAATGAGCACCTCGTATATAGGAGTGGAATGTTGGATTCCACTTTGACAGTCCTGTAAAATAGATTGACTAACCTTCAGCAAACGATTTGTGAGAACTTTCATAAGTACCTTTTGTTCAGTATTAATGAGAGTGATAAATCGAAAGGCGCTCATTGTTACATCGTGTGAAGCTTTGTTGGGTTTTCGAATTAATATACCCAAACCCCGCAAGAGATCATGTTGTAAAATATGTCCGGACCATAATGAATTATACAGCTCAGTTAATATAGACACCAATGATAGCCTGAAACAATGATACTAGCTAGTATTTAAACCATCGGAACCCGCTGGAGCATGCAGGTTAAGTTGGAGTAAAGCAGTCATAACTTCTTCAGGTTGAAGAGGATTTTGCAACATCTCGCGATCTTGAATGGGCAATAGAGGAATGTAAGGTTCGAGCTCGTGTAGTAAAGATGGCGATTAAAATAGTAAATACGGCGGAAGTGCAAGAGCGTCTCGCGCTAGGAATTTGAGAGAAAATGTAAAGATACATGACTGCACCTAACCTTACCTAACCTCCACTTTCCCATGGTCACTAATTTAAGATAATGTACGAAAAATGCAAAAAAGCAATTATTAATAATAAATACGAGCATATGAAAATATATTTCGAAAGAAAAAAAAACATGACCCAAGAGAGGTTTGAACCCGGGACCTTTCACTCAATAAGTGAACGTCTTGACCATTTGGCCACGAAGCCGAGTTAGGAAATCTCGGTTTCGTCGTTGTATTTACAGTGGGTAGCGTCAGAGTCTGTCAGTATGACGTCGTAGGTGATGACGACTTCCGTCGTGTTTACTATCTTAATCCTCACTAATGTAGTAACGTCTGGATTTCAGAAGAATTGTTGGTGCACTGAAATTTTTGTTTGTACGCTTGATATATCGCAGAAGCCACATAAGCCTCACGATAAAGCCGCTGGTGTTGATCTTGAAATGATTTAATTATTTTTTTGCTTTGCCGCTTGCGAGCTAGCAAAAGATGCTGTATCGTGGGCGGTTCACAGATCCCCAATTTTTGGAGATTGGAAATGTAAGAAAGTTTTTTCATTTTCTGGGTGTGTATGCGTCTCAGAACCGCTTGGAATTTGTGAATCTCCGGAAGTCGATTGTTCCAAGATGCGTGTTGTTGGATCGCTGTCTGAAGTAAATTGTTATAATAATATGCTTGCTTGCGAAATAAGTTCGCCTTATGTTGCATGAAACCTTTGGTGACATAGATGAGTTTTTTCTTAAGTTTATTCCAAAGATCGATAAGAGGTATCTTACTATTTAAAGTGACCTGACGCTGATGCTGACAAATTAATAGATTTATTTCCTGCACATATTCAGCATTCTGAAGGAGAGTCTGATCAAATTTCCAATGATAACATGATCGAAGGAATTTAGTAGCGGGCAAAGTCATGTAAGCGCAAACCACAGCATGGTCGGAAACCGCCAATTTGGTGAGCTGTATTCGTGTAATGAAAGGTTTCATCAAGGGATTTACTAGAATGACGTCGATGCGACTGGAACCACCCGCATGAAAAAAGCTGTGGCCGGGCAACGTTGGATGCAACATATTCCAGACATCTGTTAACTGATGGACCCTTAAAAATTGTTGTAAACTTTACTAGGCGGTAGCTGCGAGGTACTATCTATTTTTTTGCATACATATTAATGTCACCCATGATTAATAAAGGTTCGTTGTCAAAACGTGTAATAATTTCAGCTAAATCCATTAACAGAACCTCATGTTTGTGGTTACTATTGTGAACGCCACTTTTAGCATAAACACCCACTATGTTTAAATAACCTAGTTTTCCGAGAATAATACGTCCACTGTGATGAAGTTGGATTGACTGTAAATTTACATCAGATCGGTACAAAAACCCAGTACCTCTCGTGCCGAGAGGATTGAAATTATTAATTACATCATAGTCCTTAAAACTAGTATATATATTGACAGTTTCTGTAATATTTAAGATATCGACATTGAGTAGATTACATTGACGTGCAATGTACGACCAAGATGTGTCTGATGCGGTGCCCGCTACATTGAAAGTTCCTATACCATAAGTTTGCATAATAACCGCACACATCCAGACCCCAACCAAGATGCTTGTACAACAAACCATGGATAATCTCGGAGACTTAACTACAGAGAAAAGTACTCTAGACCAAATGCTACCACAAACCTCAAGAGTTGGTTAATAAAAGCTGAACACTATAATTAATTGGTTCCATCTTAAACATGTTTAGGTTTTTTGGGTGATTTATGTTTTTTGCATTTTTTTTGGCTGAGGATTGGATCTCCCCTGTGAATCTGCACTAAGTACCACTGTCTTGTCCACCTTATGGGCTTCGTGACTGTCAGATGCATCAGTTTCCATGTCACTGGTAGTGGAGGATTGCTCCGATGCCAACGGATCATTAATCCTAGTTAAGTGGCCTAATTCAGTACTTTGAACGTGGGAATCACTATGTACTCCTTCCTGAGGGACTAAGAGGATCGTAGGCGGCGAAGAACGCGAACCTGCAGAAGTCATGCTGTCGTTTGGAAAAGACTGTTTTTGAGTTTTTTCAATTTTACTTGAGTCTGATTGCTGTTCCACACTGCTCACTGCATGCACACTTGGCACTTCGGGGGTACTCTGATTCTTGTGAAGTGGTGGTGGACGGGGTAATTTGCTGTCCCTTGTGAAAATCTGCACTTTATACTGCTGCAAAATGGCGTACATAGGTACAGGAACATTATTGCGTTTGAGGTGTATGATACGTCGACCATCTTGAGCATGTTTGAACGAACATTTGGCAGTGAAATTCACTCTTACTATTTTTTGGATTTCTCCATATTTCTGAAAGTATGCTTGTAAAAGCTGGTCAGGAAATCTAGACGGCAATAAAACAACCGTTAAGGTTGAAATGTCTTCCACTACTTTTTCAATTGGTAGATCATAAATGTGATTTTGAAACTTAAACGAGACTGTCCTACCTGTATGGTGGAGCGTTCTCTGTACTACTGCATCTGAACTTACTTCAATATATATCGCTCGGTAGTATTGACTACTTTCAATTTGAATTACTTCCTCTTCCTGCAATGCTACTTGTTCTGCAATATTGGCGTGTACTTCCACTGCATCCTGACGATGTGGTACCTCGTGGCAATCCACTTTCAAAGTATCTACGCGAAAAAATTGTGGCGTTGCTGTCATGCTGAGCTGTATTGAATAAGTGTTTACTGTTCTATATCAAAAGGAAGGATAAAAAAAAATAACACTTCGACAACTTCAAAAGTAGATGTGCTTCGATATTACTATAGTTCAAAACTGCACTTTAACAAAGACAACGTGTATATCAGTAGTATCTGGGGACGAGCCAACTGAACATCCGACTCCCACCAAACTCTCAACTCGTCTTTTGGGCTTACTGAAGGGGAAACAACCATTTAGGCCTATATTATTTTCCCATGTAAATTACCCCACAAGCCAATTAATAGTAATACGAGCTCTTTGGCACTGAATAGTTTTCGTGGAAGAAACGTCTACATGAAACAAACCATTTTGGTTATCGGCGTTGTTTCGTCATGGCATGAGAAACTTTTGCTCAGGATTAGAATGTGACAGGCTTTATTTACCTGCTTTCTCGACAGGAATACGTAATAAGTAAACAAGATTGCCCTGAGTGCTTGCTAAACATTAAATGCCAAAATTTGCATCGAATAAATAAAAGGATGATTTCGTATTTGTGTAATGATGCTTGTTATAGGGATTTTTAGTCAGTATGTTCTATGTGAGGAGAGAGATCTGCAAATTGTTTGCACTTGTTGGAAGTAGTTACTCCCTTGTTGAAAGGAACGTTGTTAAATGTTAAATAAATGCATGGAAAAAAGAGTATGTGTGTGTCAATTCAAGCAGCCTACTTACGTACTTTTAAGTAATAGCCAATTACTCTCGATTAAGCACCAGTAACAAGGGCGCCCATTAGGGAAGGCGCTCGCCCCCGCCCCCTAACCAGAGAAAATTATACTGTGCAAGATAGAAAACCAAAATAAAATATTTATACGTACTTCCTATATATTTTTTATTAATTTTTATTTTATTTATTTATTGCCAACACAACAAGCTTTATAGCGCAATTAGTATGTTGATATGTAAAATGCTCATTTACAGACATTTTTATTACAATGCTTTGGAAGACGAAGACATATCAATTATATCCAATTCGATGGAAGTTCTATATATTTCATTGTAGGTAGTATAGCTGTGGACAAATGTATTGTCGCATGTCGTTAAACATTCTTTTCAAAATTCGCAAAGATGTTCCTCCCGCGTGTAGTATCTATTAACAAAAATTAACGTTAGGTTTAGTAGTTCTCCTTGTGTAACAAAAATATCACTCTCCGCGATAAAACGAAGGAACTATTATACTTTTAATAAATTTTGAGCTTAGCATTTTTTGTTGGCGAGAAATTATTATTTAGCAAATATCGCCCTCGTTTAGCGACATATCGGAGCAATATTTTCCTCAAGCGTGCGTCATGTGATTGTACATATGTCTGTAAGTCAACAAATTTATACGACGTTTCAAAGTACTTACTTATTTTAAAAAAAATAAGAAAATTCAGTTAGACATGCGACAATACTTTAGTTATAGACCGACAAGTCTCCAGGTTGGTGACTTCATTATATTGTCCATACCTTTTTGCAGTGGAAGAGACCAGCCCAGTGTTTAATGACGGAACACGAAACTGTAACAATGATACTAAGTCTGTGCAGTCTAAGTCATTTTGAATTATTTTCCTTTGGTCTAATGAACATAAGCATAGTACATTTTCTCTAATGTAGAAACGTTGTTAAATTTTCTTCCCATCTTTCTTACAAATCCTAGAATTTTAAAAGTTTTATTTGTAATATTTTTTATGTTGCTGTTAAATGTTAATTTCATATCAAAAGTGACACCAGGATTTTTAGCTACGTCGGGCCTACTTAATGCATACGTATGAATTTAACAAATCTACAAATCGTTTTATTTCTACCGAAAGATAAAACTTCGTTTTAACTGAAACTTGATTGATAGCGCACCAGTTAGTAAAGTTGTCTAAATTATGCTGTAGTTTTATGGTATCTTCCATGGAATTAATTTTAGCATATATTTGAGGTCATTCGTAAATATCACTTTTTCATCATCCGGTATATCATTAATGAACAAGAGGAATAACAACGGTTCAAGATGCAAGCCTTACCGGACTCCTGACAGCGCTGTATATTCGTTAGATTTGTGTTCCTTGGATAGAACAGTCTGTCTGCGATTAGTTAGATAAGAGCACATGAACCTAATCAAGGATGGATAACAGTTATGGCGATTTAATTTACCTAGTAATATATTGCGATTAACTCTGTCAAACGTCTTTTCAAAGTCAATATAAATCGCATCGACTAGCTTTCATTCGTCCAACGGATTTTTAATAAGGTTCGTTATCTTGTTGTTTTTTTTTTTACAGAATGCCATGTTGTCGAGAACTGACTTCACATTATTAATAATCGTTTAATATACAATCTGTTTAGAACTTTTGCAAAGACTGGTAAGGTTGCTTTAGGCCTGTGGTAGGTAATTTCCCGTCTGTCGTTTGTTTTAGGTATAGTACATACTAAAGCAATTTTCATTTGTTACGGAATATACATGTTCTTAGTGTCAAATTGAACGCAATCAATAGGCAATATTTAAATTTATCAATACATCCTTTCACTATATAGGATGAAAATACGAGGATATACCATCAGATCTAACTGTCGTTTTGCATTTTTGATTCTTGATAACCTTTTCTATTTCATTCAAATGTGTTTGGCCAACAGACAGTATTCCAATTTCTTCGTAACCCCTAGAATTAATATCAAAATTACTGAACGGTTGAGAAAAGGATACAAATACTGATTGGAAATACTGTACAAGCGTAATCTCTTCATTGTCACACGATTGGACCTTGAAATTTTAATACATTTTTGGGGGAAGGTGTTTTATTTTGTTTTTAATAAATTTCCACAGTTGACTGATATTATTTTCAGAATTTGACTTAAAGGTCTTATAGGTTATTTTTACGTGTTTCTTGACTTCCCTACGCAATCGAACATATTCCCGATAGTAGGGTTTTGAATTGTTAATTTTGTACGTAGATTTTATGATAAATTGTTTTAACCTTGAGTTTCCTAATGATGTCTTTAGTAAACCAGCACAGATACTTTAGAACAGAGTTCCTTTTGCAGGGGATACATTTGACAAATATTTCATAAATAGTATCATAAAGTTTACTAACTAAATCATTAACGTTATTATACTCTTTTAAGCATTCCCAATCAACTTCCAGTATACTTTAAGGTAGGTTTAATATACTTCATGAATTGTTCTTTTTGCGCCCTTAATTTAGTAAATATTTTCGTGGTTATCCTGTTGATAACTTTTAATAAGTCACAAAAAAACTGTCGCTTTATTTTTGCCCCCCCCCCCCTCTGAAAATCACAAGATGGGGGTCCTTGACTAGTAATGACTAATATTGTCAAAGCGACTTTCGACCACTGGACCCCCTTTATTATATCAGTACTAATCAAACGTGTGCCTTGTATTTTCTTCTGTCTCTGGCTGCATCCGGGGGTGTGGGTAACCTGTAGTTGGGATTTATGTTCTCCGCTGTACCGGGACGGAGGCAGGAATTACATTGGGTACACGGGTGAGAAGTTCCATAATACAGGTGATATTGAAGTATGCTTAGCGCTCCTTTATTTCATTTCACATTATATATGGCACAGCACAGAAGAGCCTTCATAGTCAGTTCATCTTTTTGTGGAGCCTCTATACAAGGTTATATTGCGGGTGGTAGGGAGTAGTGTGACGTACCTGTATCCCCTACGTACCATAGCATTGCGAAACTTCTTAGAAAACAAGGGCCACTGTCAAATAAGATATTCCTTGGTATGAATTCTGACATTAGTACATTGTTTTGTTGTACTCCGGGCCTTTTAGAGCCAAGTATATGTTACAATATCGAGATACTTTTGATGAGTACCCGTATCTTTTACTCACTGACTTCCTTAAATATAGTATCTTTCAACCGCATCTAGTATAAATTCTTCCAAACAGTATATTTTCCATGTATGACCCACATCAGAAAAACAAAATTTTCAGTTTGTCCATCATTTTATTTGAAAAAATCTTTATATATTTTAAGGATTTACAATATTTACACATAATAATTTCCAATTACAAAATTCCAATAGTCCATGTGAAATCAATATATCGCTTTTTAACAAAATTATGCCTTCTCAGATTTCTACAATTTTTAGTTTATTGCTTGTACCCATGGAGTATTTATTTTTCAGATTTGTTGACGCACTGGTTTCTGTTCTATTAGCGTTCAAAAGCCACAAATGAAGTCAAATTTCTCGTGTTTTTAATTTACAAAGTTTATTGCACAGCAATGGTTGGTGCTAGAGATCGTTTTGAAGATCTTTTAACGGATTTCGTTTGATATGCAACCTAGTAAGGGTTGCACAAAATTTTGTTTCCCGAAACTTTCAAATTTGATTTTCTCAAAATCGGACGATTCGATGATTTTCAAAAATTTCTTCTGTTAGTCATATTTCAATACAACTACCATAAAATGGTAAGCTGGGACGATGATGGGATCAGAATATATGATGATACCGTACCTCTTACCACATGTTTCTTATACTGTAAGTCTGGGAGTAAAATATGGTTTTCCAAAAATTAACTAGAAAAGTTAAAAAAGAAAGGGAAAAAAGATAAGAAATTGCAGCTGACAGTTAGTTTACATGAAAACGCTAAAGACTTAGAGTTGATATAACACATCATCCCACTTAACTATTTATCGAGTATTTACAAAGAAAACCGAATCATGTTTCTATTATGAAAAACAGCTATGAAACGTTCTTTTGTCTGTTGTTTCTGCTTTTTTTTTTTTTTTTTTGCTTGATTCTTTTTTAAGGATGTTAATTAATGTCTTTCTTGTGAAATTTACTTT